>SNQJ01S0042778.1:91777-109104 GCA_010110895.2 Picea sitchensis
ATGGAAAAGACCCATGAATATAGGAAATATATTTATCTTGGATCAATGGGAAAATACTCTTGGTTCCAATTGTGGAGCTTGAGGGTTTCCTGAAGGTGCTTGAGGATAGTGTTCCAGAGGAGAGGGGGATGGGAGGCTTGAGAGTGGAACATTCACCTGTTCCTCTGTTTCCACAATTGTCAAATGATGAAGCCTAGTAAGAGTTGCAAAGTTTTGTTTAGGATAGGACTTTTATAAGATCCAAGCCCCCAATTTCTGATTGTGTTGATAATGCTATTATTCTCTCTTATGGTTCTTCTCATGTTTTGTGCATCTTGGTTCTAGATTTCCTCACTGAATGGGTAGTGATTTAGGAGGTGCTCCATGGTTTCTTCCTACTAGTGAAAAGGTGGAAAATTGAGGAGGATATGAATATGTGTCTCCTAAGATTTTCCCAGGTTAGGATTCCATTTTGAACTAGAAGCCTGAGAAAAGTGGAGATTTTTGGCCAAAATTTTGATTTCTATATTATTGCCCATATGTGATCTTTTTGAATGTTGTGGAAGTTTTCCTATAGAATGTAGACTTATTTGAGTGTGAAGTTTCCATGTAGGGTGTCACCCCCTCGGAGAATGTCTAGGTATGTGCTTATATCAATTCTCCTTTGATTTGTCATTTGTCTCCAATGTTGCAAGTCACATTCTACAACAATGTGGAGATCCTATGAGATCATTTTCCAGCTGCACCAAGGAGGATTGTCGGAAGTGTTTGACCATAGCTCTTCCACTTTAAGGTAGGTTAGATCTTGGATGTGATTCTCATAATATATTATGTTTTATTAAGTTTGTAAGGGTGTTAGTTGCTTCCAGGAATCCATCTAGAATAGTGTAGTCTGTCCATTGCGAATTTCCCAAAAAGCATGTTCCTATATTAGTGGGTGATTTTTCCAAGAAGCGTTCTAGATGATGGAGCCCTGAGTTTTGTTCTACAACAACATAAGATGAGACTGAGGTGTTTTGGGGGCATATTTGCATTTCCACAATTTTTCCCAAATCTCAGTCAGACTTTTGAGCTAGCACCACCATGTCTTTTCTCCCATGGTGTTGTTTAATTTTCATGGATCTTGGAGAGCCAAAACTCCTAGAGATTTAGGCTTGCAAACTTTGTCCCAGCGGACAAGTGCCCATTTTTTGTCGAGATTGTGACCATGCCAAAGAAAATTTCTTTGCAGATTTCTTTTTTTTCATGACTTATTGTGGGGCGGCAAGGGCGAAAAAGAGGTAGGAAGGAATAGCTTATAGAAATGATTTCAGAAGAATGATCCTGGCTGGGAGATTAAGGGATCAGAAGGTCTAGTTGCTAAGGAAATTGGAGATTGAAAGGAGATGATAATCCCATGAAATTTTTCTGGCAACCGATTCAGAAAGAGGAAGTCCTAGATACTAAAAGGGTAGGGAAGATATGGGTATGTTCATCAGTTGCAAGATGTGATGTTGGATGGCCTCTGGCATATTGAAGAAGAAGAGTTGAGATTTTTCTAGATTAAAGGTGGTTATGGAGGCTTCACTGAAATAATTGAGAATGGATATTATTTTTTTGGCTTCTTGCATAGTGGGGGTGTTCAGAAGCATCGTCTCATCTAACAATATGCTATGTGATTCTGTTGGTTGTAACCCATATAAATGGAGGCCTTGTAGTGAGCCATTATGAATGGAATCCTTGATGTAGCGGCCCAAGTCCTCAACCATTATGAGAAATAAAAAGGGGGAGAGTGGCTCACCTTCTCTTATGCCTCTTATGGGGGAGAAGGGTTGAGAGGGTACTTCATTAACAAGAATTGAGAAGAAGGAAGAGGATATGAGATTGATTATCTAGGAGATCCAGTTTTTACTGAAGCCAAAAGTAGTTAAAATGGATTTCATATACAACCAACTTAATTTGTAAAAAGTCTTTGAGATATCTAGTTTTAGTAGCATACCTAGGGTGTGAGTGCTTTTAAATGAGTGGATAATTTTGTGGACTAATTTGATGTTGTCCATGATTTTCCTTCCTTCAACATACCTTGATTTATCCTTATAGATGATGAAGGGGAGAATGGGCTTGAGTCACAATGCAATGACTTTGGAGATAATTTTGTAAACCACATTGCATAATGTTATTGGCCATAAGTTCTTCAGATTAGTAACCTTCTCTTCCTTGGGAATTAGGGTGAGGAAGGTGGCTTTTAGCACTGGGAGGGCTTTTCTTGAGATACGCGATTCCTCAAACAACTCCCACACCTCTTCCCTAAGATATGGCAAACAATAGTGGAAGAATTTTGTGGTGAAGCCATCTAGGCCTGGAGATTTTCCCTTGGGTATATTCTAAACAACTTGATCCACCTCTACTTGCATTATGGGTCTCATGAGAGTCATGTTTTTCTCTAGCGAGATAAGGGGTGGAATGTTTTGAGTGACCAGTTCTATTGCTAGAGTGTGATCCACAGAGGGTTCTGAGAGAAGATCCTTGTAGAAGTATGCCATCTCGTTTATTATTTCCTGGTGGGTTAACAACATGTTTCCATGGTCATCTTCTATCTTTTTAATGTGGTTGATGAAGCCTCTATGGATCATGGAGCAATGGAAGAATTTGGAGTTTTTCTCTCCTCCCTAAGTCATTGAACATGCTATTTATGTCTCCATAGGATTTCCTCCTACTTGTATCTTTATTCAAGTTTCCTTTTGATGGTGTTCTCCTCTTGTTGTTGGGTAGTTTTGTAGCCCATTTGAATGACTCGATCCTCAAGGTCTTCTAGCTTTTTTTCAAGCATTTCTCTCTCTTGAAAGATGTTCCCAAAGACATATTTGATCCATTGGTGTACTTGGTTTTTGAAGTTTTTTAACCTTTGCTGGAAGCAGAAAATTTTGGTCCCTTTTTATATCTCCGCATTAGTCTACCAAGTGTGGGATAGCTCCTCGAAATCTGGGTGGGTTAACTAGAATTTATCAATCCTGAAGGGTTTGATTTTGGGAGTGGCTATTGTGTCTATCTAGAGATGAATTGGCTAGTGATCTGAGCCTGATTTTGGAAGTATGTTGGAATCTACCATAGGTATTTTGAGCATAAGGGCTTCCAAGATTAAGAAGCGATCTAGCATGTAGGCTATTTATTGATGTATTGATCATCTGTTGATACACGTGAAGGTTCCATTTCCCATTTCTATTTCAAAAACCTTGAGTAGGTCTATTAGTTCCTAGAATTTTATGTTGTCATGTTCCAGGTGTTTCTTCCCTCCTCTTTTTTCATCAAGCATGAGGATCATGTTGAAATATCCTCCGACTATCCATCTCTTTTGTTCAGCAAGAGAGACCAGATAAGACCAACTTCTGAGGAAGAGGTCCTTGTCCTAGAATTTTTGTGGGCCATAAGAATTGGTAATCAAACCATCTCTTTCCAAGCCAATAGCTTGGTACTGAGATGTTAGTATACTTGGCGTGGAGAGGGATTTATCCAGAATCACTATAGCAAGGTTCAAGAGTATAGCTAGTCCCCCGATTGCACCTTTCAAATCCGAATGAAAAAGGTTACAGTGTCACCATCACATTTTAAGTATATCCTCGATGATTCGCCACGCACACTTTGTTTCTTGTAGCAAGAGAATGTCTAGCTACTCATATTTTATGTAGTTTCAGAGAATCCTTTTTTTGGATATCCCATTTAGGCCTCTGATGTTCCAAGTTATGATTTTCATTATAAAAAATTAGGTGGGTGGGAAAAGGAGTTCTCTAAGAGTCGTTGTATATGTCTCAAAATGATCATGTAGTTCCCTGCCTATTTTATTACTTGGTGCACTGATTTTCACCCTCGCCTTTTGTTTTCCATGGGGTTCTTCCAAGGATGCGGGTTTGGATATACGTTGATGCCGAACCTAGAGACATCCCCCTCTATGGAGTCGAGAAAGACCTTGTGAACTTTCATGAGTTGATATTTTGGTACTATTTTGAGGTCATTCTTGTTGAGTGCTTATTCTAGCTTTTATAGGTCAATGTTAGCTAGACCTTGCTCATCCATTTCCATTACAGTATCTTCTCCCATCTATAGGACTTTCCCTGGACTTAAAGGTGCATGGGAATCTGGGATGTTGTTGTGTACTGGGCTTCATTGATGATGTTTCTTTTATTTTCTTTTGTTTTTTCCTAGATCTATTTCTTGATGGGCGTTTTCGACTTCTTTTGCCTCTAGAAGTTGGTTGAGGGCTTCGAAAGAGTTGGTGTTTGAGTTCCTTCATCCACCATTATTGTTGGATTTTTTCTCTACTTGTATTTTGTGGTTATGAACCTATTTGAACCTATCCTTTAGTTTCTCCTCAACTTCTATTTTGGTTGGTGCATTGAGGGGGAAATCCCTAAAGAGATTCCCATGTTCATGGAATTTTCGACAATGAAATGGGATATGTTCATAATCTATGGTTTGGGACTATTAATCATCCTAATATTCCAAGGTTACTAAACCAGGTAGAAATTTTTAGATATTCATATAAACACATATTCTTGCAGAAGATGTGTATTTTCTTTGCTTGGTGGCCTTTAAGGACTTCACATGTTTGCCGAGGGTATTGCCAATACCCATTATAATTTCCTCTAACTAGAACTGTTGAGGTAGGGAATAGAGACAAATACATACCTAGGCATAGGAAAAATATACCTTTACGGGGCAGAAGTGGTCTATCGAAAAGCACAAGTACAGACCCGTTGAGTTGTAGAAGTATGGTCCTCTTTTGAAGATGCAGTCCTTCTCTTCTGGGTTGTAGAATATTATTGTGAAGAACCCTTTTGAGCTTAGATGGAGTTTGCAATCTCCTCTCAGAGTCCACCAGGTCTTGATCCGTCATGCAATATCCTTTTCAGAGGGCCAAAGACCCAAAAATTTGTTGATTAGAGAATGGACTTTCATGAACTGTGTGTGCTCCCCTACTCTGGTTGATTTTATGACATATTTGGGCGCTAATGGTGCTTGTTGGATGCATTTTTTGGGTATCCAGACCCAAGGAGATTTTGGATGTGATGACTCTGCATCCATGCTTTTTCATGTGCTTCCATATGTATTTTCTTGAAGAAATTGGTCCCGTAGTTACAACGGGGGTTCGAAAGGCGATCAACTTGCATGAGAGTTTTTTGTCTCATTTGTTGGTGTGTTCTGGTATGAGGGGGTTTTCACCCCTCCGTCTGCTCTCATTTTATTGTGTCATTCACCCTAAGTGTTTCAAATCCTTATTTTTATCCACCTCTCATTCAAAGATTTGTTCTTACATGTATTTGTTTATTTATTTATTTTTATTTAAATATTTCTTACTCTTTTGTATATAGATTTGGAAGATTTATTATTTTCATATGTTGATTTATCTTTTATATATGCAATGGTATATGGATTGTTTTTTCTCCTTATTCTTTTTAAATAAAAATAAAAAAACATTTTTTTGAGAAAATAAAGTTTTTAATATTCAAATATATTGTATTATTTTTTTTATATTTAAATTTCACATTTGTAGTTTATTTATTGTATTTTAAATTTTTATAATAATAAATTATATGATTTTTATTTTATAATTTTATTTAAGTATTTATTTGTATTTATAATTATTTCTCATTTAATTAATCAAGTATAATTGTGTATGTTCTTTTGTGTATATTGAATATTTTAGTTTATTATGTTTTAACTTAATATATATATAACTTTTTTTTAATTGTTGATAAAACTATATTTTCTAAATAATTCATAAATTCATTATTTAAGTTAGTTATTTTCCATGTGGTCTCTTCTCATTTTTAAGTATAGGATGTAAATTTATAATACCTATCTATAATATATTTGTTGTCATTTTGTTAGTTTATTTGTAGTGCTAATCCAGGATAGGGTAGGGTAGGGTAGGTTGAAGGTTAATCTAGGTTAGGTTAGTCTAGGGTTGTGATAGAGGGAGGGAGGGAGAGAGGGGATCATATATATATAGAGAGAGGTGGGATGGGGGGGGATGGAGGGACAGACAAAAGAGGAGGAGACAAAGCAAGATAGAGAGAGAGAGAGGGAGAGAGAGTGGGGTGTAGGGAGAGAGAGTTTGAGGGAGAGAGGGAGAGGGAAAGGGGAGAAAGAGCGAGAGAGGGGGAAGTATAGGGAGAGAGGGATAGAGAGATATAGAGAGAGCGGAAGGGATGGAGAGAGAGAGAGAAGGAGACAAAGCAAGATAGAGAGAGAGGGAGAGAGAGTGGGGGCAGGTGGGAGAGAGAGTTTGAGGGAGAGAGGGAGAGGGAAAGGGGAGAAAGAGCGAGAGGGGAAGTATAGGGAGAGAGGGATAGAGAGATATAGAGAGAGCCTAAGGGATGGAGAGAGAGAAAGAGAGATAAGGAGGGGTGGAGAGAAAGGGAGAGATAGGGGAAAGGGAAAGAGGTAGAGGGATAAAGAGAGGAGGGTGACAAAGAGGGTAATATATATATATATATGTATATATATATATATAGAGAGAGAGAGAGAGAGAGAGAGAGAGAGAGAGAGGGAAATAAAGATAGGGAGAGAGAGGGACATAGTGAGGGAATGAGATAAGAAAAAGAGAGAGAGGGACATGGAGACAAATGGAGAGAGGGAAAGAGGGATGAGAGAGAGAGAGAGAGAGAGAGAGAGAGAGAGAGGGATAAAGCAAGTGCAAGGAAAAACAGAGATATATAGGAGAGAAAGTGGGGAGGAAGGAGGGGGAGGGGAGGAAAAGAGAGGGGAGAAAAGGGATAGGAGAGAGGAGGGGGGAGAGGTGATGGAGAGAGAGAGAGGACAACATAGATAGAGGGAGAAGGGAGGAGATATATTGAGAAAGAAAGAGAGAGATAAAAAAAAAAAAAAAAAAAAAAAAAAAAAAGGGAGAGGAGAGAGAGGGAGAAAGAGAGAGAGAGAGGGGTATTGAGGGGGTAAGAGAGAGAAAAAGAGGAAGATACAAAGAGGGAGGGAGAGAGTTGTAGAGGGAGAGGTGTTGAAATATTGTAATTTTGAAGAATATTCTAATTGTAATTGACTTATTATTATATAGATCAAATCCCTCTTTTGTTGATTGATCATGTTAGGTCTTATGTAAGATAAAATCCCCTTTTTTTGAATTGGTCAAACCATACTTATATTGTGGTATTTTAAATTCATCCCCTAGTGTTTATAAATTAGTTTTAACCACTTCTAGAAGAAGTCATCCCTACAATATGAAGTAACATAACCGTAGCACCTCCTCGACTAGTATTTATATGTGAGGATGGTGCCTTAGTTACACTCTCTCACACTCACTAATATAGTGCTCATATCTTGAAGGTATCTCTAGTTGCATGAGGAAGGAGAAGGGAGGTGCATGCTCAATCTTGGTTTGTTCTTGGTATTTTGTTACTAGTCTATGCTGTTGTATTGGCAATCTATTATTGAGGAACTTTTGCTGGGTTTCTCCCCCATGAGGCTCTCAGGATAAAATGTTGTGTGCTTTGTGATTGTGTTTCTTTTAGTGATTCTATTTATGTTGTTGTTTTGAAATGTATTGAATGCTCATGTAATTTGGAAAGATATACACAACATTAAAAAATTAACATGATATCAGAGCTTGAATAAATAGAGCACCTTCTACTGGGTATATAAAAATTCCATTGTTGTCAAGGCTGCTGAAATTAGGGAATTTTATTGAAGATAAATGTTTGACCAAAAATATGGTTGGGAGTTTGTCTTGCCATAAAGCACATCTTTGAAGATTGGAGAGAACTTTTGAGTGGCTGATTTTCCTAAAGTCAAACCCTAGTTTTGATGGTACCAGAAAAACCAGGAAACTAGAAATGGCAAGTAATGAGAAGTACCTAGTTCATATTTATATAAGGTCAAGTTTCAAGTGGGTAAAACTTGGAATTTTTGAAACGCATAACCCATCCAACTGCTTTCATCCTAGTGCATCTCCGTAATTTTACATTCATTTTATGATCACTTAATTTTCTTAGCTCCGTGTCAAGATGTGTGTTAAATGAATAATTGTAGATCCCATTAAAGACCACTTGATCCCTCAAGTGTCTTCTAGGAATTCTCCAAAAGATATGTTTGATTACCTAACTAGAATGTGTATGAAGGAAATAACATTAAACACAAGATGAACTTGAAAACCCAAATCAAGCATAAAGATGTAGAAAGGAGAAATAGTTCAAGACTGTTTCTCTATGGTTTCTCAATTGAAAGAATAATTAGAGGAAATTGGAGACAAATTAGTGATATTGAATATGAACTTATAATGAAAAATCTTAATGGTCTCACAATACCTTTGGGATGTATTCATCCAAATTATTTGTGTAAGAAAAGAGAAAATCAAATTTGACATTTTATGGGAAGAATGTAACTAATAAGAAGCAAGAGAAGTCAACTGAGAAGTCATCATATTAAGAGATGAATATAAATTCCTAGATGCTCATGCTAAAGGAGGAAATAAAAAAGTCTCATTTTCAAAATGAGACCCAATTTCATAAATAATCTCACCCTCCAAAGAGATTCCAAAATTATCATAAGGGTCAAAGAAAGGGAAAAATATTTCTCCTCTTATAAATTTTATCATTTGTGACAAGATGGGACATACTGTTAAGAATTGTCTTGCCACAAGGGAAGAATACAAGAAGAGAAATAGGAAAAATGTGCGTCATCCCCATGCAATTTTCAGCGACATGATTCACCCAACAAGTTGACTAAAGAAGATATTGAATATTATGTTATGTTTTCATCCCTCTTAGGATCTGTTACACCTCGAGATGATACTTGGCTCATAGATAATGGTTCCTCTAAGAACATGAAAGGTCAGAAGACATTCTTTCTAGCCTTATAGAAAGGACTTCCTCTAGAAAGTTTCTAATTTGGAGATGATTATTAGTACCCTATTAAAGGAATGGGATAATACACCTATAGAATTGATTCAGGAACTTCAATGAGAAATGAAGGATGTACTTTATGGACCAAAGTTTGGACAAAGAACTTACTTTCTATCTCATCTATATATAAGAAAGGGTTAGGGGTTGCATTTATAGATGGTGAAGTTCTTATTTGGCTTAAATAAAAAACTATAGAAGATGCAGTTGTTATTGGATTAGAATAAGGTGGGTTGTACAAGTTAAAAGGTCACTCAAATGTAGCCTGAATTTCACTTGATCCAACGGATTCAAGCCCATCGTGGCTCTGAAAATGCCAAAAAATGAAAGTGACCAGAATCCGACGAAACCAACACTACTACGTCCGTCTCGTCTTCCATTCAGTGGTATAATTTTATATGTCAAACTGAGTCTGTATGGAGAAGATATTGCCTTCCACCAAAAAAGTCAAACAGTAAAAAGTCAAAGGTCAATCGGTCAAAAAGTCAACGCTGATGAAATCAGCATGCTGGATCCGCAGGAGATGACGTGGCAGTTTTGATTTCGCTGACATCTGGGCGAATCAGTGTGTGACACGTGGCATATTATGGTCAGTCACGTAGTGCCATTTGGCTCAGCCATGGTCGCCACGGCACCCTATTGGTTGTTGGTGTTTGTCGAATTTTGGTAATTTTATGGGAGGCCATGGTTCACCGGACCTCCCACCATAAAAAGCTTTAACAATGGTCCTTTACCAATGTGCCACATTAATTTTTTATGTTATAAAACCCATACAATATATAATTGTATGGTTTTATGTGCATAAAGGAGGAGAGGGACCAGCGCTTAGCCCTTTGGGCTAAACATTTGGCCATATGGAGTCCATATAACCTTGCCAAAGGAGTGAGCGCCCAAGACTAAGGGGATAAGCCCAAATTTAACCAATTTATGGTTATAAAGCGGGTTTTTCCAAATTAATTTCTTTTGGGTTTAATTAATGCTTGCTTCATTTTTATGTAATTAATCCACTTTTAAGTGGGTTTCCTTTGGGCATTTTTAGAGCCTAAATTCGTGGAGGAAGTTGGAGATGGACAACTAACTCCCCACTATTTAACCAAGGCCATGTTGAGGCCATTTACATACGTACCTTTGAGAGCATTTAGAGCAGAGATGCTAATGCAAGGCCAAGATAAAGCCAATATGAGGCAGAGGAGCTGTTGAGGAAGAGATGCTGTCAGACGATTTCTAAGAGCTCCGGACATCCGTTTCAAGTGCCGTAAGTTGTGCAAGATTCTAGAGACTGCTACAGAACAAGACCATATCAGTCTAGGAGCCAATAGGAAATTCAGGCCATGTACCAATAAACTTTTCAAAAGAAATCAAGAAGCCTCCTCACGCAGAAAAAGGCCCTGAGATCTAGGCGTTACCAACCCGCTATCAAACTTGTGCATGATGGTTTTGTTGTTTTCATTCCATTTCAGATTTGCAATTATGTTAATGGTTGTATAATTCATTTTTCCTTTCTCATGCTTTCATTAAGTTTCCCAATGGTTAATAAATGTACGCGTAATAAACTCAACCATAGTCATTTCAAAAATCTCCGACCTGCATCAAGTGGTATTAGAGCTAGTTGACGCTTGGAATTGAGTTTGCATGTTAGCGATGGAAGAGCACATCTCAAGGAGGAAATGGCATCTACAGGAGGAATTTCACATCTAGAAGAAGTTCGAGATTCGCAAGTTTGCCATGGCCGAGATGGTGAAGGCGTGCCAGGCGAAGACTACTTGGAACGAAGAGCACGTCTGCCAAAACTCAAGAACAACAAAGAAAGGCAATAGCTGAAGTGCCTTCTACATCTGTTTCGGAAAACATATCTGAGGTATGCATTGAAGGTTTCTCCGCAAGTATTCCTCATTCTCACTGCTGGTTTTGGTGAATTGCACACAAAAGGTGTAGGTTTGAGAATATTAACCAAGATGTGGTATGAAAAAGGAAAGGGCCTTGACCGCCGAGGTCAAGGCATCGTAAATCCCATTGAGGTTGAGGAAAATTTGAATACTTAGGATTGGATAGAGAGAGGGGACCTTGGAGAGTCTTCCAAGATGGGTTTCAAATTGATTCTGATTTATAGAGCATGGAAGGTATAATGGTTATGTTTTTGTTAATTCTCCTTTGATTATAACAAGAATAATCAAGTAAACCTGAACTTGTGGAAACTTTATCCATGTGCTTTATTGTCATTCACCTAAGTATCAGGCCGCTGGTATGTTGGAAGAGACAACCCTTGTACAGGAAACCTATGTCACCCAAGAAGGAAACACGAATTTTAAAGGCTCAAGTCCAAAACGGAAGAAGGAGAAGGTTAAGGAGGTCTGGATGCCAAAAAACTCTCGCTTTGTAACGCTTTTGCAACAAGAGTGGGATTATCAAAAGTATTAGCTGTTGGAAGTCGAATCCGTAGTTTCGTCCAAGAAGGGCAGATTTCGCATGCACCCAATGGCGAGGAAGGATTGCCACCGGGCAAGACGGTAACAATCGGAAGGAGAAAGTCACTTGGTCTCCGCCGTAAGTGGATGTCTCAATTTCATCAGGTTTCGTTTCCCCGATGTAATCATCTTCGTGAGACAAAGAGCATCGGGTGGCCTATCCCGAGTTTGTCGAGTGGTCTCCAGAATCTTTGGGACCAAAAGGTCTTATTGTTGGGAGGTGTGATCCCAAATCGGATTCAGAAGCCTATCAGGGCTTTAAAAATGCTTAAAAATGAAATTGCTCGGAATGCGATGAAACCTTTTCCATTGTGTCTGTCTCGTCTTTTTGATTCTGGTGGTATAATTTTATGTCAAACGGAGTCCGGCATGGAGAAGATATCGCCACTCGACCGACAAAGTCAAACAAAAGGTCAAAGGTCAACTCGTCAAAAGTCAACGCCGATGACATCAGCATACTGACTGTGCAGTAGATGACGTGAAGTTTTGATTTGGCTGACATCTGGGCGAATCAATTTGTGACACGTGGAATATTTTGGTCAAACACAGTGCCACGCATTCCAACATGGACGCTAATGCGGCACCCCTTTATTGGTTGTTGGTGTTTGGTTTTGTTTGTGTACTTTTATGGAGGCCATGGTTCGACCTCCGGACCTCCCCACCATATAAAGTTTTAACAATGGTCCTTTACCAATGTGCTACATTATTTTTTATGTTATAAAACCCATAATATTAATTATATTGTATGGTTTTATGCACATAAAGGAGGAGAGGGGGCTGCCACAGCGCCCTTTAATAAAACGCTTGGCTATATGGAGGCATATAACCTTGCCAAAGGAGTGAGCTCCCAAGACTAAGGGGCTAAGCCCACCCTAACTAATTTATGGTTATAAAGTGGGTTTTTCCAACCACTTTTGGGTTTAATTAATGTTTAAGCCATTTTACGTAATTAATCCATTTTGCTGGTTTTTGGGCATTTTTAGAGCCAAATTCGTGGAGGAAGCTGGAGATGGACAACTAACTCCCCACCATTTAACCAAGGCTATGTTGAGGCCATCTACACAGCTTTGGAGAGCATTCAGAGCAGAGATGCTAATGCAAGGCCAAGATAAATCCAGTTTGAGGCAGAGGAGTCACAGTGGGGAGGAGAGGTTGGTCTGACTATCTCTCGAGAGTTTGGTGAGATATCCGCTTCGTGCCTGGGAAAGCAGTAAGATTCTAGATCATGGTGAACAAGACAAGATCAGTATAGGAGCCAATAGGCAATTGTAAATATGTAATAATAAACTTTCAAAAAAGAAATCAAGAAGCCCCCCCCACAGAGAAAAAAGGCCCTGAGATCGAGGGTAAAGCTGTCAACCTCGCTATCAAACTTGTGCATGATGGTTTTGCTGTTTTCATTCCATTTCAGATTTGCAATTATGTTAATGGTTGTATAATTCATTTGCTTTTCTCTCTCTTTCATTAAGTTTCCCAATGGTTAATAAATGCATGCGAATAAAACTCAACCATAGTCATTTCGAAAAATCCTGACGGATCACTACTAAAAGTCATTGTGAACTTTGGCATAGAAGACTAGACCACATCAACTACAAATCCTTACCATATGTAAGAAAGTTAGTTACAATTTTACCAGAATAAAATATTTATCATGAGGGTGTATGCAAGGGATGTGCACAAGGAAAGAACATAAAGAATCCTTTTCCAAAGAGAGATAGTAAAGTGAAAGGAATATTGGAACTTTTCCACTCAGATGTATGCGGTCCAATTCCATCAACCTCTCTAAGAGGGAATGTATACTATGTATCCTTTATTTTTGATTACTCTCATAATACTTGGGTTTATTTATTGAATTCAAAAGCTGAAGTACTTGGAAAGTTCCTTGGAAGAAAACCTCTCCGAAAGGAAAATCAAGATACTCAGGTCAGGAAATGGAGAGTACAATTCAAATGAATTTGGAATATTTTGTAGATATGTCAGGATTAAAAGGGATCTCACAACTCCCTATAATCATCGACAAAATGTTGTAGGAAAAAGAAATAATAGAACTATTATGGAAGCAGTAAAGACTATGATTCACGATCAAGATCTTCTAATGAACTTATGGGATGAAGTAACAAGAACAAGAGTATTTGTTCAGAACATATTATCACATAGTGCACTTGGATTCAAAAAACCCAAAGGAATGTTCATCAAAAAGAAGTTGTAAGTAGGCCATCTAAAAATATTTGGTTGTCTAGTATTTGTACACATTCCAAAAGAAAAGAGAACTAAGTTGGATACTTCATGAAAGAAGGAAATATTTGTTGGATATTGTGAGCTCTCTAAGGCCTTATGAATTTAGATAATAGGTTACCATCATATTGATACCAACATAGATGTAACCTTTGATGAAGATGTAGCACTCAAAATATCAAGGAAATGCCATCTTGAAGAAGTATATGAGGAAAAACCTATAGCTCCCAAATTTGCAGAACCTGTGAAGGAAGTTACAGTTACGCCTTATGATGAGATTCCATAAGATCATGATATGATATAATCTCAAGAACCTCCCAATATGATGATCTCTCACAATATAAATACAACTTGGGAGAGATAACTTATTCAATATGTAGAGAAGTATGGTGCCTCGGAAGGAACCATGAGACAAAGAAAGAAACCTAATTGATTCTCCAACTATATGGACTTGATGTGTGATCTCATAGAAAAGGAACCTACTTTCTTTGAATAAGTTGTTCAGAAGAAAGAATGGATGGATTCCCTGACATGAGAATACGAGTCCATCATAAAGAATGATGTATGGGAAGTAGTTCCTAGAACAATGAACAAATATGTGGTATCTTCCAAATGGATATACAAAATAAAACATGCAACAGACAAAAGTATTGAAAAACATAAGGAAAGATGTGTGCCTCATGGTTTCTGTCAAGAGGAAGGTATTGATTATGAAGACACGTTTTCTCCTATATCTAGATACACTTCTATCAGAGCCATCATAGCTCTTGCATCTAAAATGAAGTGGAAATTAGACCAGATGGATGTGAAAACAAATTTCTTAAATGGTGTTATTGAAGAAGAATTGTATATAGAACAAGAAAAGGGATTTGAACTTGAATATAGAAAGACTCATGTCTTCAACTTGAATAAAGCTCAGTAGAGCTTGACGCAACATCCTAGAGCTTGGTACGGTAGAATTGATAGTTTCCTAACAAGCTTGGGATTTACCAAGAGTAAAGTTGATTCTAACCTTTATTTCAAGGTTATGAATGATGAGATAGTCATATTGCTACTATATGCGGATGATATATTCTTGACTGGAGAAGAAAATATCATCATATATTGCAAGAAGAATATTGCTATAGAGTTTGAGATGAAATACCTAGGCCTGATGCATTATTTCTTAGGTATTGAAGTTTGGCAAAGCCCAAAGAAGATCTTCCTTAACCAAGGGAAGTATGCAGTTGAAGTACTAAACAGATTTGACATGTTGGAATGTAAAGCCATGAACACACCCATGGAAAAAAGTTTGAAGCTCTTGGTTGATGTTACTCTATACAAACAAATTATTGGATTGTTGATGTATATGATGAACACTAGGCCAAATATATTATGTTGTGAACACCTTGAGTCAGTATCTAGTGGAACCCAGACATGTTCACCTTGTAGGTTGAAATCATGTGATGAGATACCTTAAAGGTACATTGGATTATGGTCTCTGTTATACTGGATATCATGAACTTAGATTGAATGGTTATACTGATTCAGATTGGGTTGGAAGTGCTTCAAACAAAAAAATCACTTCAGCATGTTTTTTGAGTTTGGGGTCAGCCATGACTTCATGGAAAAGTAGGAAGCAATCCACTATTTATCTCATCACGACAGAAGCGTAATACATTGTAGCATGTTCTTTCAATTGTGAAGCCATATGGATTCAGAAGTTTTTGAAATTTTTGTTCTATCTCGAGATGGAAGCCACTGTGATTCTATGTGATAACTAGACTTGTATAAAGATGATGGAGAACCCAGTGTTCCATGATAATTCCAAGCACACAGAGATTCGATATCACTACATTCATGATATGGTGCAAAGGGGATCTATAAAGATCCAATATGTTGGCACATATGAGAAAGTTGCATATGTGTTGACCAAGCCTCTATCTCATGTGAATTTTGAGTACTTCTGAGAAAAGCATGGTGTTGTTTCAAAGGACCTCCCTTGAAAGGGAGCATTATTCTGATGATACTATGGTATCGTGATCAACATCGAGTAGCTCCGTTAGGATTTTATATCCTAGGGGATTGATCATCCCAAGAAAGATCTTGGAGGTCTGGCAATGATGGTCTATTAGAGTACCTATGCATGTATATTCCAATTGTGTTCAGTAGTGGTAGCTTTGTTAGGATTTTATATCCTTGGGAATATTATGATTCCTGGACAGATATCGAAGGTCTGGTAAGGATGGTCTGTCAGAGTACCACATGGTTTCTTGTTAGGATTTTATATCCTAGGGACTCTTATGATTCCTAGGAAGATATTGAAGTTCTGATAAGGACGGTATGCTAGAGTACCACAAATGTTGTTCTTGATACACCTACCTCATTTTGTTTTACATGTTGATGATGTTGTTGTTCGATATTTACGATTTTGATGATGTTGTTGTTCCATCTTCATGTTGTTTATGATGTTGTTGTTCCATCTTTGTGTTGTTGATGATGTTTTTGTTCCAACCTCATGTTGTTGATGATGTTTTTCTTCCATCCTCATGTTGTGGATGGTGTTGATGTTCTAGCTTCTTGCTATTGATGTTGATGTTGTAGATTCATGTTGACGATGATTATGATGATGATATTACTAAAACTCCATGATGTAAACGATGATGATATTGATGATGAGAATTTTTTTTGATGATTTACAGATGTTCTAGTCAATTTTCAATATGTTGATGATGATGATGCCCTCTCCTTCTCTCGATGATGTTTTATTGAGTCATATCAGAAGAATACCCTTCTCCCTAAGGGGGAGTGTTGAAATATTGTAACATCAAAGAATATTCTAATTGAGTTATTATATTATAGATCAAATCCTATTTTGCATATTGATCATGTTGAGTCTTCTAAGATCAAATCCACTTTTGTGGATTGCTCGAACCATATTTATATGCTGGTATTTGTAAATTTGGCCCCTACTGTTTATAAAGTGGTTTTAACCACTTCTAGAAGAAGTTGGCCCTACCATGTGAAGATATGTAACCCTAGGGCATCCTCAAATAATATTCATGTGAGGATGGTGACTCACTTACACTCTCTCACACTCACTCATCTAATGCATATATATTGAAGGTAGTTACAGTTGCAAGAGGAAGGAGAATATAGGTGCATGCTTAGTATTTGTTTATTATTGGTATTTTCATATTAGTCTTGGCACTATATTGAAAATATATTATTGAGGAAGTTTTTTCTCGTTTTTCTTCCCCATGATGGTTTCCCAGGATACAATTTTGCATACGTTGTGATTGTGTACTTTTGTGTATATTGAATATTTTGTTATATTATGTTTTAACTTAATATATATATATATATAAAATTATTGTGGATAAAACTATATTTTATAAATCTTTGATAAATTCATTAGTTATATTAGTTATTTTCCATGTGGTCTTTTCTCATTTTTAAGTATAGGATGTAAATTTATAATATATATATATATATATATATAATATGTTTGTTGTCATTTTGTTAGTTTGTTTGTACTGCTAATCTAGGGAAGGAGGGGCTAGAGGGAGGAAGAGACAAAAGAGAAGGAGATAAAGAGAGAGAGAGAGAGTAGAGAGGGAGATATATAGAGGGAAGGAGGGAGAGAAAGAGAGAGAGAGGGGGAGAGAGAGAGAGAGGGAAATGGAGGGAGAGAGATAGAGTGTGGGAGGGATAGGGGGAGAGTGAGAGAGTGGAGAGAATGGGGAGACAAAGAGAGAGAGAGAGAGAGTAGAGAGGGAGA
>SNQJ01S0042778.1:122336-147043 GCA_010110895.2 Picea sitchensis
CCAGTCCCTCTACTCTTTCTCCTCAGATCTCTCAAGCAAATTCTCTCATTTTCCCTCTGCAATTTCTCTTTCTCATCAGCTCTCTTGGGCTCTCTCAAGTTCTCCCCAAGAGTCCCTCCACCCTTCTCCTTCACTCCACTACAGGCCAACCTCCACAATCCCTCCACCATGATAAGAGAGAGGGGGGATTCCAAAAGAGGATCATTTTATTACAGATCCCTCTCCAGACACAGCAGGCTCATCCCCTCCTAGTTAGCTCTCATTGGAATTTGCACCTCTAGCCCTAGGAATAATATCCAGGGCTCACCTGATCTTCCCTGGTCACCCCCTCAAATACCTCATTTGATCCATGGAAACTGCCCAATCGGAGAGGAGTTGCCACCTCCAAAAGGGATCACTCCACTACACAACTATCCTTTGCCCGACCCCCAATATCCACCCATGGGATTAGGTGCTTGGCATAGGAAGCTGCATGGTGGAGGAAGAAACTCACCCAAGCATATAGGTGGAGGACCATATGATGAGATATAGTGAGGAAATGAAGGTGGAGACACCTCTTCTCTCCCCAAACTTACCCTCAGATGAGCACCTCCAAATCATTTTTGAAATTCAGCAAAAGCAAGACGACCAATTGCACCTTCAGCGCATCCTCAACCAAAGAATAGATATTTTTTTTGATGCATTGACAGACTCTCCAATGCCGAATCAATGTGCAACATGCAGCCAGAAGTTTATCCTAGCCTACAATATCCATGGAATCCCGAGCTCACCCAGGGAATAGCACCTCCAAGTTTTCTTTTTTTCTCTCCTTCTGGTTTTGTCACCTCTCCAAAGATGGGTGGAATCTTTGCCTCTCGTCGCAAGCTAGATGGTCATGGTGACTAGTTTTCTATCATTTTGTTCATACATTTTTATTTACGCGGTGATGCGTTAAACTCTAAGTTTTTTATGAAAGCCACACGTTTCGATTTCCCTTTCGTGACAGAACATGTGGCTAACACATGGAGTTGTGCAAACATAAATTAATATAAAGATCTTACTTTATTTACAAAAAAAAACCTTTCAATAAAAAAACAAATACATATAAGATGTAATTATCAAATGAATAAAAGAAATATTTGAATGAAAAAGAAAATACATATAAGATGTAATAATCAAATACATAGAAGATTTTTTTATGTAATAATCAAATACATAGAAGAATTTTTTGAATAAAAAAACAAATACATACAAGATGTAATTATCAAATACATAGTATATAAACAAAACAAAATTGTAAAATTTAAAGATAAACAATTTAAGAATTTTGAATACTAAAACTGAATCTTTTTATGAAAACCTTAATACTTTTATTCCTATTTAATAAAACAAAAAGCTAACCAGTATAACAAAAACAAACAACTACATAAAAAGGTGAGAAGCCGAGCTTGATTGGGAAAAATAAATAATTTTAACAAAGCCTAGAATCTACTGAAAAACTAAAATGGATGGTAGAGATGAGTTAGGGAGATAAACTGAGACACAACCCATATTGCATCCATTAGAGTACAATTCAAAGAATATTGGGGGATTTTCATTATTGTTTGACCTTGTATTTATGGCATTGACAGTACAATTCAAAGAATATTGGGCGACAAGAAATGCATATTTGAATCTATAGTTTTTTCTTTTCAGACGTCGGTGGACACGTAAGAGGTGAATAACAATGAAGAGGTGAATAAGACAACACTACCAAAACAATAATAAATAATGAGGTTGATTCGTTCCACTCAATATGGGGCTAAGATATTATAGTTTCATTATATTAATAGGTGGATTAAGTTAAGGAGGGTCGGTAAAATTAATCAAAAGGAAAATATTAGGGATTAACTACTAATCAAGTGGGTTAAACCCCTGTGAATGAAAGCTTGAATCTATTCAATGTGGTGGAGCAATGGCATCAAGGTTACACTATCAATAGAAAATGCAAGAGAAACCAAATCCATACCTGTAAGGAGGTTTTCAAAGGGATTGAATCCTATTGAAGCCATACCTATAAGGAGGTTTTCTAAGGGATTAAATTAAAGATTGTCATTAATTTATACCTTAACTTTGATATACATATTCATTGATTCACATTTTTTTCTTGTTTTTGGTGTAGCTATCCAAATCCTCATGTTAGCACTTGTGACAAAATCACATTACATTTACATTTTGCACTTCCAGTTTATTTTAGATTTGATTGTGATTTATTGATATGATAGTTGATTTCTTTATGGTAGTCTATATTTTTATCTTCTATATTATAAAGTTTTAAAATTGTGAAATGTTAAACTTTTGGAGAACATTTTCACCTAGAATGTTCTACTTGAGGAATGTTTGAATCCTTTATAGTTTTTGTATTGGTGTCTCACATATCACCTTTCTATTTATAAATTCTCTTATATTATATTGTGCTTAAAATATATCCATTGTTTGTGTTTGCAGAAACTTATGGTAGAGTACCATAGTTGGTATACATGTTTTTCTAGCAATGAAATAAAGATTTAGGGAAATTTATTAAAAGTTTAGGAGTATTCTTTGTCATAAGATTACCATTTCTTATGTTTAAATAATCATTGGGTTAGACAATGTGAGCTTGTTTTGAGTTCCACTTATAACAAATTTAGTTCTCCCCTAGGAAAATTGGTATTTATGTACATGTCATACATTGAAGCTAGAACTAATGTTATAAAATTAGTATGGAATCATGGTACATTAGTCTAGCCATTGAATTTTTTTCCTTTGTCTTTGTGATTGGTTGTGTATGCATAGTCATTGTAATCTTTAATATTGAAAGGAGGTCTCTTTTGGGATGATTTAGTTCATACCTCAACTCCATAAAATCATAAAGGTGGGTTTAGAAATATTTGTCTATTTGTTCTTACATGGTTGGGAAATGCATTGGGCCTACACTGGAATAATCATACCATGTCATCAATAGTAGAGGGATATATTTGACCTGTGATGATAATTGATGATAAAAATCATGATGGATATGCATCATTTTATTTAACATGAAGGTAAATTCCTTTACTATATATTGTAATATTAGATATCCACATGATTTTATTTATTTATTAAGTTGATGATCCTTATGGTTTTTGTCTAATGCCTAGTTTTGAAACCTTTATTGGGACATAATGACCATGATTTTTATGTTAGTGAACCATTTTAGTGATATGAAGGAACAAATGGTCCTTACTTTAGAATTTAATAAACTTGACCTTTGGTTCCAATTTGTGTTTCCATTCTACTTTGATAATACTATTTTTGAAAGGGACTTATATGAATATTATTTCATTATTCACTACAGGATGCAACAATGTTATGCCTTCTTTTGGTTCCTTTGGAACTATTTAAACAAGAAACAATCCATGTGAGGTAAAGAGAGTTAGTCCTTTTGTTCATTAGTGTTTCTAGAATTTTTCTTATCAATAAATTTATAGAGAGATGTTATAGGGATGGGACCATGTTTTTGGGTCATGTAAGGATTATTTCTTTAGCATTTCCAACCTAATTTTGATCCTAAAATGATATCTTCCTATATTTGGGTTTGGGTGCATGCAAAAAATATTATTATTTGAGTATAATTAAAAGGTTCTTCAACATATAGGGAATGATATTGGTCAGGTTGTGTCTAGTTGAACCCTTCCCAAGAAAGGGTAATGTGTATAATTTCATCTAAATAATTCTTACTAGAGGACATTGAAGTTGAATTCAAATAATTTTGGATGCACACACACACACACACACACACACACAAGTTAGACTACAAAATTGATGCATTAATCTATAAAATTTCAAAAATATGGTCATCTAGAGGCATCTTGCAATATAAGAGTTAAAAAAATTGATCTATAAAGGAAAGTAAATACTTGTGTAGAAACTATAAGTGAGAAAATAAGTACAATTCTTTCTCAAATCCTCATAATTCAAGGAGGAAACATAAGTTGAATTTAAAGATCATAAATTAAGAAAGGAGATAAAGGAACTGGAATAAGAAGTTGAAGTTTTAAATTAAAGGAGAAAATTGTATTCATAAGTGGAAATAAGTTATGAATACCAAAAATAAGTTGTAGAGCATAAATAAAATTTGATATCAAGATTATAATATGCGACAAACCTGTAGGAAAAGGGCATAGAGATTGAAGAAAAATATATTTCATAGAAAGGACAAGTAGAGAACAACACAAATAAATCTCCAATGGTTCTAGGAATTTCACTTGGTTCTTCAATGTAAATAGATTAAAGGTCTCCCCCACACATGAAGTGGAATAAAAATAGGTTAAGAAGATCCCATGGATCAAACCTGAAGTATGTAGTTGGAAACTAGAATGAGAGCTCATTAAAAGAAAGGTTATATCTAAACTAGTACCCAATCCTTTCAAATGTGACCTACAATTTTACAATTGATTGTTATACATGCAAAATTAACTTAAAATAATGTGTTAGACCAGTACCATGAAAATAAATTTGAATCCTACTTCCAACATGGTTAAAATAAAAAGAAATTCCACTCTTTCAACAAATTCTTAAAAATCCTTTTTGATAATTAAAGTGTTTTATTTTATTTCTCCAACACTTCCCATACATTCCCAAACAACCTCTTTCAAAATTAAATGACATACTAAGCTCAAAATGGGAAATAACTAGAGGTTCCTGGAAGATTAAAAGGATTGAGCTCATACCTACTGAATGATACATCAAATGACAAAGTATGGGTATTGGCATAGAAAATAAAATATACAATGAAAGAACTTGAGAACAAAAAATAAATTTTGATCAAAATAGTGAATAAAATGGTAATTATAAGATCCTTAATTAAATTATCAGAAACCTTTTTTCTCAAGGGTTCAATAAAATCAACTAGTCCAAAAATGAGATGTCTTCAAATGTTGCGTTTTAATAGCTAAGCTTTGATAAGCAAATGAGGATTAAGCATCAAATTGATGTCCTAGCATTCCTATGGCAAGGCCCTCGAGTAGAATAGCAAGGGGTACCTTAACCCAAACCACCTAATGTATTGATAGAGATGAACTTTGGGGTTGGTAACTAAAAGGAAAAATTTATGGGCTAAATATTTCCTATGGGCTAATTTTCCATGATTTTTCCAAAAAAGAAAGATTCTCCAATTTCCATATTTTATAAAAGTGATTTGCTCAAATTCTATAGAATACAATTTTTTTTCCTTAAAAGTATCCCAAATTTTATAGAAAATATATAAAATCCTTAAAAAACTAAACATTTTTACAAAAATATTATAAAACATTATCTAGATTTCATATTAAGGACTAGTAAGATTCTCCAAGGTTTCTACATTCTGAGATGAATTTCCATCTTTAAGATAATCCATGTTTTTGAGATGAAAAAGGGAACGCCAAAGAATCATATAATGAGTGAGTAGCAGACCTTAGGTCATCGCTTGGGAATGATGCACCTAAGGATATGTGCTCCCATGAATTGCAAAGAACACCATGAGGTTGCAACAAATGATATGACTCAGTGGCATGAGATAATGGATGAGTTGGATTTATTTACCACCAATGGACACAAATGTAGAGATAACAATATGATATGGGGTAAGCACTATGGTTTGTGTGTACATGATGAGTGAGGTTAGCGGGATGCATGGGCATACTGAGAGGCTTGTCGGAGATCATATTGGGCAGAAGGTCAAGGTTCGTGATGGTTCGTGTGGGTCTTGACTATTTGTGACCTCAAGTGGTTGCATATATACTTGGGGAGACAACGAAGTCATATCTCATCATCACAACATTCGTGTATATATATGTATTGATATGCAATCTCCTCTTTGTAAATAATTGTAACAACATTTGTATATACATACTTACAAGGGTGTATTGATGTTTAAATATGTTAAAAACGAAATGGAAACCTCACAAAGGCATGAATCCCTGGACGTTTTTATAGAGGTGGTACTCATATTTAGATGAATAATATATCTGTGATATCTTGGAATAAGGAAAATGATAAACAAAAAACCCTAGATATTTATTGTGTAGAATTATGAAATGATATGGTTCTTCAATAACCTAATATAATATTTATATGCAGTAAAAAGTATTTTAAGCATAAAAATATTGAAGGAGGTTTTCAATATCAAAATATATTTGAGCTCAACATCAAATATACAACCTTCTTAATCACTTACAAATACATCCATATCTTCTTCACGAGAAATAAGAGAGAATAATTTTATGATCTCAATTAATTTTAAAAGAGTATTACTATCAAGATCAAAATAAGAATTTGATAGGTCAATTTCAAATACCTTATACTCAAAACTCAAAGTTACAAGATACAATAAAATTCAACCCTGAATTAATTCTTTGTGGAGTTTTATTCATGAAATATGTTCTTCACTACAAGGTCTCCGACAATGATATATATGAATATAAATACTCTGTGATCATATAAGAAAATTATTTGGAATAATACAAGAAGAACAATAAAGAACTCATCCTTGTGCCCAATTTAGAGATTCAAGCATAAAGATATGAGAAATGGTGTAGAAGAAGAGAAACAGTGGAGAATATGGAGATGCCCTTTGTTGGTCAGAATATTTGCTTCGTATTTTTGTTTTCACTTTGTTCTTTTAATATTATGCCAATATCCTTCTAAAATTTTTATTATTCCAGGAGTGGGAAAATGTAGATCACCAAATTTTGGTCAACTCCATGTTTGGCACATATTGTGTTTCCTGACCATATTTGTGTGTTAGGGTCCTAACCTGCATAGAGGTAGAACAATATATTCGGATGTAATAAAGGTCAATATTAATAAGGCCTTGCAATAAAATAGAACAAGTCGAATGTAAGAAGACCTAATAGAAGATTTCGCTTCTAGAAGGATCTTCCTCTAGATTCTTCTTTTGATAGACATATTTAGTATAAATAAGAGTTGAGGGTATGAGAACACTAGCTTGGAGATTATTGTAATAGAGTTCTGCTCGACTAGAGGTTGCCCCCTTGAAGAGGCCCATGAACATTGCTCTCAGAATCAAAGTGCTATTTATGTTGTTATTCTCATATCATTTCAATGATATTGTGGTGATTATTTTGGTTATATTGTTGTTATTCTGCCATTTCTAGGATTTTATTTCTATTCTGTATACTTTTTATATCTGGTATATTACAAGTGGTATCAGAGCACTTTCTTGTAAGAATTTGTGGGTAAATTGTTTTTCATGGTAGAGATGTATTCCGACGTCTTTAAGCCACAAAGATCTGTCATTATGCGCATAAACCCACGATTGAGGGATTCATACACGTAGGAAATACAAGTGGTTCTTAAGCACACAACTATTGGCCACCCCTATAACCCCTGTTGGTACCCCTTCAAGTGGTAGCATATGAGACAACACCTATGTATGGATCGACCTAGATTTCATGAAGCCCTCTTTAGATAAACCGATCAGCCGCCTGATTGCTATAGTGCCACCGAGAACAACACTCAGGAAGACACTCTCTAGTACCTGGGTAGTCGGGTAGAACGACTAAGGGTATGGTCTATCCTCCTTAGTTAGTGCCCTGAGATATTGGGTCGAGTACTACTGTTGGACCTCGCATGTATATTAGAGAGATATAGCATAGGGAAAACCCTTGTCTGTAGAACCCTTGAATACCTAACCCTTGGGGACCGAAACATAAACAAATTAAAATAGACAAGATCTATTGTCACATAACTATGTTCAGGTTGCCAAGTAAATACACAATTCTTTATGGTTAATCATTTGGGAATTTCCTCTCTACAATATTCTTCAGACCTATTCTAGAAAATGTTTCACCATTATTTGAGACCTATTCCATTGGATTCATCTCTTCTCCCTTATCACTTTAATCCATATCATTTGTCAGCAAAATTTTTGACCCCACCCCCCATTTTTCAGTTCCCCCATCCTCATCACCCATACCCGTAGCCAAGACTTGGAAGCTCGCTTCAACACCTTGCAATATGGTCTCATTGAGACCCAATAAGAAGTAAAACAACTCAGTGCCAATGTTGTCTCCATCAATACAACCATGCAGTCCTCAATGGAGAAAATCAAACAAGACCTCACCACCCAACTTGAATTTGTCTTTTCAACACTCTGCACCAAAGTGTACATCCCTACAGATAACCCTTCCTTTTCTTCACCTCCACATACTAAAGGTGACCATTCCTCTCATTCCCATAACTTTCAAAACCATCACTTTCAATGTGTCCTATGCCTTTCGCGGGTGGATGTGACCAAATTTCATGGCTCGGACCCCACTGGTTGGATAACCCAAATGGAATATTATTTATCTTTATACGACATTACAAATGACTTGGCCAAACTCCAGTATGGTGTTATCCATCTAGATCAAGACCGTTGGCAATGGTGGCAATGGATAAAAACTCATTGTCAAGGATATATTGCTTGGACACACTTTATGGAAGAGATTTTTGAACGCTTTGACATTGACACCAACCATTTGGGTTGTTTGAAAAAGTTGAAACAATCAAGAACAATGAAAGACTTTATATATGCCTTTGAGCACCTGACTTTTTGGACAGAGGGCATGTCTGATGCCTTTTTCCAAGAATGTTTTATCAGTGGCCTCAAGTATGAGCTTCGGGCTGATGTCCTCATGGCTCGGCCTCAGAGTTGGGTGGATTCTACTAAAAGAGATAAAGAAGCACAACAGGTTGTATCTTCTCAAAATTAGAAACCCTCCTTTATCCCTCACCCTAAACATATAAATCCCACTACTCTCTTAGCTCCACAAAAGATCAAAAAATTGACTAGGGATGAAATGGTTGAATGCCAACTCAAAGGCCTTTGTTATAATTGTGATGAAAAATATTTTATGGGCCATAAGTGCAAGGAACAAAAATTGTTTATGGCCATCTCTGAGGATATTTCGAAAGAGCATATTGAAAATATCCTTGTGTCTGAGTCACCTGAAACCCCTGACATAACCCCTCCCTCAGACCCTCCTGAGGTAGAACCGATCATTTCCCTCAATGCTCTCACTGGCTTCTCCACTCTCCAAACCCTCAAGCAAATCGGTTACATCAAGCATTGTAAGGTCATCATTCTGTTTGATATTGGAAGCACCCATAATTTTATTCATCGCCGCATTGCCCAAGAAACTCATTGCTACATCCATGTTGTCAATAATTTCCAAATCATGATTGCCAATGGTGGCTCCATGAAATGTTGAGGTCGTTGTGAAAATGTGCATCTCCAAATTGGTGACTACCACCTAAAATCTCATATGTTTGATATAGACATGGGCAGGTGTGACATTGTGTTGGGTGCAGATTGGCTAAGGACTTTGGGTCCCATTCTCATGGATTTTAAGGAATTAACCATGAAATTTGATCAAGAAGGCCACCAATATAAGCTCCAAGGCATCACTACCAGGTCACCTGAGATCATTAGTTCCCATCGCATGGAAACAATGCTCATAAAGGGTCATTCTGGTGTTATTTCTCAACTCCATGCCATCTAAGAAATAGAAACACCCTCGGTGCCACAAGACCTCCAAGCCATCCTTTCTAAACATCAAGTGGTCATTTCCACTCCCTAGGGACTCCCTCCTTCATGGGTTGTTAATGATCATTCCATTCCCCTTGTACTCGAAAGCCTTCCCCCAAATATCTGTCCATATCGTCACCCCTTTTCCCAAAAAAAAGACATTGAAAAAAAGGTGCAGGAACTCCTTAATGCATGCGTTATCTACCCTAGTATGAGACCCTACTCTTCTCTTGTGGTCATTGTTCTAAAGAAATAAGGTTCTTGGAGATTGTGTCCTGACTTACATGCCCTCAACAAACTTACCATTAAAGAAAAATTTCCCATTCATGTCATTGATGACCTCCTGGATGAACTGAGTGGCACCCAATTCATTACTAAACTTGACCTTCATTCGGGCTACCACCAGATATGTACGAAAGAGGCATACATTCCAAAGACTTCCTTTAGAACTCATGAGGGCCACTATGAGGTTTTGGTCATGCCCTTTGTCTTGTGTAATTCCCCCTCCACCTTCCAAAGCCTCATGAATGAAGTCTTATGTCCTTTCCTCCATCATTTTGTCTTAGTTTTATTTGATGATATCCTCATCTATAGCAATACCTAGACAAAACATCTTGCTCATGTGGATCGAGTTCTCCATCTACTCTCTCAGCACCAACTTTTCCTGAAACGGTCTAAATGTGCTTTTGGCGCATAAGAATTAGAGTAATTGGGTCATCTGGTTGGCAAGGATGGCATCAGGGTGGATCCTAAAAAGATTGAATCTATGCAAGACTGGCCTCACCCAAAGACTCTCAAAAGCTTGTGTGGATTTATGGGCTTAATAGGATATTATCGTAAGTTTGTTAAGAATTACGGAAAGATTGCACCACCTCTCACTGCTCTCCTAAAAAAGAACTCTTTCACTTGGAATCTAGCTACTGGTCAAGCTTTTCAAACCTTGAAGATGGCCATGTGAACCACTCTAGTCCTGGCCCTTCCTGATTCCAAAAAGACCTTTGTCTTGGAATGTGATTCTTTAGGTAAAGGAATTGGTTTTGTCCTTATGCAAGAGGGTTGACCTTTGGCCTTTACCAACAAGCAACTATCTAAAAGAAATATGGGAAAATCTATCTATGAAAAGGAAATGTTGCCTATCTTGCATGTTGTTTATTTGTGGTTCCCTTATCTATTGGGGAAACTCTTCCAAATTAAGATAGACCATCAAAGCCTCAAGTATTTTTTGGAACAATGCATTTCATTCCCGTAGCAAAAAAAATGGGTAACTAAGCTATTTAGCTATGATTATGAGATCATTTACAAGAAAGGAAAAGAACATGTGGTTGCAGATTCACTTTCCCAAAAATATGAAGATGAAGGATCCCTTTTTTCTCTTTCCTTCATTATACCAGATTGGCTCCAAGTTGTTCACCAGGAATGGCTACAAGATCCCAAAAGTTCACAGCTGATCCAAAAATTGTAGTCCAATGCTCCAGCTCCCCCAGGGTACTCTTGGCTCCATAATGAGCTTCAATACAAAGGCCGTTTTTATTTAAGTAAACAATCAAAACCTAAATCCATAGTACTTTCCGAGCTTCATGCTACACCAACAACGGGGCACTCTGGGTTCACCAAAACCTATGACAGGGTCAAATGTTCTTTTTTCTGGGATGGTATGAAATAGGATATTCATAATTTTGTGGCTGAATGTGATGTGTGTCAATGCAACAAGGGAGAAATAGTCAAATCTCTGGGCACACTACAAGCACTCCCGATTCCACCTGCTATTTGGAAGGACATCTCTATGGATTTTATTACAGGCTTACCCAAATCAGGAAATAAATCAGTCATCATGGTGGTTGTTGATCACCTTTCCAAGTATGCTCATTTCTGCTCTCTTCAACACCCATTTACAACATCCACGGTGGCTCAAATTTTCATAGATCCGGTCTTCAAGCTCCATGGCATGCCACACTCTACTGTTTATGATCGTGACCCCACTTTCACAAGTAATTTTTGGCAAGAAGGGTTCAACCTACAAGGCAGCCAATTGCATCTTAGTACAACTTATCATCCCCAGACTGATGGTCAAACAGAAGTTGTCAACAAGTGTTTGGAAACATATTTGAGGTGTTTTGCCTCAGAAAAGAAAAATCAATGGGCTCAATGGTTACTCCTAGCTAAATGGTGTTACAACACTTCATACCATATAGCTACACGCATGACTCCTTTTTAAGCAGTATATGGATAGAAGCCACCTTTAGTTACTGATACTTACTGGGTGTCTCGAAGGTTGAGGAAGTTGACCAAACACTTACAGTTCAAGAGGCTATTCTCCATACCCTCAAAGAGAATTTGGTCATGGCACAGAATCACATGAAGAAAAAAGAAGATCAAGGTCACTCTGAACATCAATTTGAAGAAGGGGATCAGGTGTTTCTTCACCTGCAACCTTACAAGTCGAATTCCCTCAAGGCCAAGCATTTTCAGAAGCTAGCACCCAAATTTTATGGTCCTTATACATTTCTCAAGAGTGTGGGATAGGCAGCCTATAAATTATCTTTGCCCTTTCATTTGAAGCTACATCCTATTTTTCATGTTTCCTTCTTAAAGAAGGTGATCAGAACTAAGTGCCAAATTCAAACCAACCTTCCCGAGTTAGCGGAATAAGGATCCATTTGGCTACAGCCACAAGCAGTTTTGGACCAGTGTAAGCATCGCCTGCATCAAAGAACCATCAAGGAAGTGTTAATCCAATGAAAAGATACAACTCCAATAGATTCCACTTGGGAACCAGCTACCATTCTTCAACAATTTCCACATCTCCAGCCTTGAGGACAAGGTTTCTTTTAAGGGGGATAACATGTTAGGGTCCTAACCCACACATAGGTAGAACAATATATTTAGATGTAATAAAGGTCAATATTAATAAGGCCTTGCAATAAAATAGAACAAGTCGAATGTAAGAAGACCTAATATAAGCTTCCACTTCTAGAAGGATCTTCCTCTAGATGTTTCTTTTGATAGACATATTTAGTATAAATAAGAGTCAAGGGTATGCGAACCCTAGCTTGGATATTATTGTAATAGACCTCTTCTCAACTAGAGGTTTCCCCCTCGAAGAGGCCTATGAACATTTCTCTTAGAATCAAAGTGTTATTTTTTCTATTATTCTCATATCATTTCAGTGTTATTGTGGTGATTATTATGGTTATATTGTTGTTATTCTGCCATTTCTAGCATTTTATTTTTGTTCTGCATACTTTTTATATTTGGTATATTACATTGTGTCTCTTGTGGTATTGATGAAAAAGGTATCTAAGGTGCATTTTTTAATGAGACATGAGCACTTGAGTGTGTTTGTGTCCTGTTGTAGTAGGTAGTTGGGGAACTAAGGGCCCATTTGGGGAAATTTGGATGCATGAAGGAATATTTTTGTGATGGGAGCCAAGGCTCAACTCAACCCAAGAGTTTGAAGTAGTGCATGAATGGCCAGTTAATATGGACATTACGAAGTGAATTTTGACAAAATGTCAAGAAGGATATAAGAGAATTATTTAGATTGTACAATGGAAATCCTATGATGATGAGATATGGTAGAATATAATAGATGCTTTGAATCAAAATTTGGAAGAATTACAAGAAGGATTGAAGAAGATGCATGATATCAAGGAACAAATGAAATTCCACAATGATGATATGAGGACATTTTTTGATGGAACAATGTCTAGGGAGATGCCAAGTTTAGGGTTTCTCAACAAGGAGGATTCCTAGGGAAAATGATATATTGCAACGAGCAAGAAGATTCTTGATAGGAGAGGAAGAAGTGTGATGAAAACCACTTCGTAGCATATTTTCTGATAAAGAAAAAGTTGGAATAGTTAGAAGAATACCAAGTTGAGTAGGTAGAGGAGAAGCTTGCCACCAAGGTGGAATTATTTTAAATGCCCGCACCTTCAAAGGAGATTTTGGAAGTGATGGATTCTTTGCAACACATATAGAGGAGACCAAAGATAAAGGACATAGATAGCATTTGCAATGTGAAGGAGAATAACTTTATTTTGTGCATGTGATGGTGAGTGGGGTGAAGGTCATTTCTGTAGTGGACACTGGCATGACCCACAACTTTGTGAGTAAGAAGACCACAAAGTCACCCCATAGTAAGACTGACAACATAAAAACCATGTAAAATGTGGTTGATGCAACAATAGAACATATAGTTGGGGTGGGTTTATCTGCACCTTTGAGAGTTGGAAGTTGGTTTGGATATTGGGAATTGACTATTTCTTCATTGGATGATCAAGCTTTGGTATTAGGGAAAAAATTTCTTATATTTTCCAAGGTATTTCCACTACCACATGTAAGTTTCTTGGTGTTCTTGGGTGAATCCAAAATGCCAAGTATACCCATGATAACAAATAGGAAGCTTGTATGAATACCTAGGATGTATGCAATCAAGATTATTCAGAGAGTGAATGGAAGTCAGAATAAACCTTGCAACATAATTTAACAAGAAGGGGAAAGTTTGGCCATGGTGACCTCAGTAGGATAGGTCCAAAGAGAACAAAGGTTTATAGTAGTGGAGACACCAGTGATGTCTCTCTTGGCAAAGATAGATCGGTTGAAAATGCTAAAGTACCATAAGCTAAAGTGTGAATATAACTATAAGTCAACCATCACAACACTTTCAAATGTTGTCACATAGGAGACACAACCCTAGTCACTTTGATTATGTTGAAATATTGTAACTTCGAAGAATATTCTAATTATATTTGAGTTATTATATTATCAATCAAATGCTCTTTTGTGGATTGATCATGTTGGGTCTTGTATATGATCAAATCCCCTTTTTTGGATTGGTCAAACCATATTTTTATGGTGGTCTTTGTAAAGTCATCTCCTCATGTTTATAACGTGGTTTTAACCACTTCTAGAAGAATTCATCCCCACCAAGTGAAGAGACATAACCCTAACGCCTCCTCATCTAGTATTTGTATGTGAGGATGGTGCCTCATTTATACACTCTCACACTCACTCATCCAATGCGCATATCTTGAAGGAAGTTGCAGGGGCAGGAGGAAGGAGAAGAGAGACACATGCTCAGTCTTAGTTTATTCTTGGTGTTTTTTTCTTAGTGTTGGCATTGTATTGGAAATCTATTATTGGGGAAGTTTTTTCTAGGTTTTCTCCCCCATGAGGGTTTCTAAGGATAAAATGCTGCATACCTTGTGATTATCTTTCTTTTAGTGATCCCCCTTATGATGGTGTTTTGGAAATGCATTGAATGCTCATGCAATTTGGAAATAACCTAATAACAATAGTGAAAACTTAACATGGTATCATAACTTGACTAAATAGAGCATCTTTCACTGGGTATCTAAAAATGTCACTCTTGTCGTATAAGAAAATTAGGGATTTTTATTGAAGATGATTTTTTGTCCAAAAACTATCTTGGGAAGTTCTCCCTACCCTAACGCATATTTTGGAAACTTGAGCAAACATTTTTAGTGGTTATATTCTCCATAAAGTCAAACCATAGTTTTGAATGGTACCAGAAAAAAAGAAAACTAGAAAACCAGAACCAGTACGAGAAGTAGCAGTCCAAAATTGTGCAGGTCAAGTTTCAATGGGTAAAACTTGGAATTTTCTGAAATAGTCGGCTCCAACAAACTCGCCTCAACCAAATGCATCTCATAGTAAGCTCAGTTTCATTTTTTGAGCACTTTCATTTTTGGGTCATTTTCTTAGCTCCAAGTCAAGATGTCTACAAGCACCAACCTTGTTGACAAGCTAGAAGGTGTGTAAAATTTTCATGCATGGAAGTAAATAATTGGAATCGTTCTTTAAGAGAATGAACTTGTAATTTCATTTTATTTTTTAAGCTAACAAAAATGGATCTGCAACTTGATGTTGCTAGCTTCAGATTTAGAGGTTGCATGCACTTGGTAATTGGAATTTTCATTTTGTGATTGCTATGATTTAGTGTGATCCTAGTGATTCTCTCCAAGTGTGTATTCAAGTTTTCAGAGATCGCTCCTGGGACAAGGCATGGCTATAGTCACAAATCTAGCGTGGAAGTGTGTATAAGGTTCCCGAACTCGAGCGTGTTGAAGTGGGACGTGCTGGACTGTGGACTCTCGATCCAGCCTTTCCTCTATACTTACCAGCCAAACCGTATTTACATTTAGTTCCAAGAATTATGCAATTGCAACTTTGTTCATAGAGCCCACATTACACATCTGAAATCAGTATGCATAAGTTTGGGTACCTGCACTACATTAAATAGGAATGGATAGGAATAATCCCAACATCAATTCACTATCAATAGGAAAAATTGTCTACGTTAGATCTAGCAGCCTCTTAATTTTCAATGATCTTCTTAATTTGTTTGCCTTGAGTTAATTCAATGTAGGATGTTTTTGTTTTATATGGCGCAACAACATCAACATCACTAGATCGATCCTTGCATCCAATTCTAGAGATCTAGACATCCAACTCCAACACCAATATTCGATTTGAATGCAGGCTTCATGGTCTAGGGTTTGGTTAGAGTTTATAGTCCCCTCTGTGAGGATTCTACTATTGAATCATGAGGCTAGGTTTTCACCTGAACAATTTATAGGCTTCTTGATTATTCTTTAGATCGTCTTTGCACCCTGAATTCCAACAGATCAACCCCTGCTATATGTCAAGACAACAGACTGGTTTTACTACTGGGAATATTTCAACATTGAAATTGACCATAAAATTTGAGATTTCCTTTGTTGTTGGGATGCCTCTGATGAGTCCAGTCACCTAGGCATTCGATCTACCATGTTTTTGGGTTCAATTCCGCTCGTACATGGTTCATGTGTTTCAATCAGAACTATTCTTCAAAGAAATAGTGTAAGACCAAGAAAACTAGTTTGTTTTGGAATTACATTCTATTGTAAGACATATTGCTAGACTCTATTCGTTCCCAAAGCACATGCCTTCATTGACTTCTTCTTGTGCTTCTGCGCATGAAATATTTATTTGGAAATTTGCTTCAGACCCTCTACTAGATTGGACGTAAGGGAATCCAAGGGAGTTGATCTGGGAATGGTCTTCGCATGTGTATTATTTACTTCTACAGGCCCGTTATTGAGTTTGAAGACCGTCCGAGGGCCAGTTTGGTTGGTCATGGGTTCGAGTCTGGAGTATGAAAATTCCTTCCACAATGCATTTATATGGTGTCTATGATATATAACCTCCATATTTTTTTTTTATGCCAGTTCTTATCCATTGGCTGACTATAATATATCCACCTTTGAACGCAATGTTAGTTTTTTAATTTCTAAATAATGGATCGTGACTCTTCTAAATCACACCTCCTCTCAACGACTACTTGAACCATGCAACAACACTAATGATTTTTTCATGAATCTCCACTCCAACGTGCCATTAATGCATATAGAATTTTGGACAACATGAGAGTACGAACAAGAATTGGTTCTTGGTTATGCAATGATGTGGTGATTCCAACTCTAGAATTTTAAGAATTACAAGCTAACCAGAGGCGGTGGAAACACATTGTGATGATAAACCCAAGAACATTAAGGGAGACTAAAGATTAAATAGGATTTTGCTTAAGTCATGTGTCATTTTTTCTATTTGCAGTAATGATTTGACAATGTATGTCATTGGGATTGAATATTTTTCTCATGCAAGAGCACATGGCTGGACTAGAAGGATCATGCTAGAAAATTCTACTTTATCAATGCCATCGATGATAAAGGAAATGGATCGACCCAATCACTACTAAAGATCCAAATCAATTTGAGTGGAAGACATGGTTCCACTAATTGCATTTTTGGCCAGCAAAGAAGGAGAATGAGTTATTTCTCGGGTTGTTTCTTGCACCAAAGGTGAGAATTTGGCAATAGAAACATGGATTTTGGTTGAGTTGGAACATTTCTTGTCACAATCTAGATATCAGTATTCAATGATAGAGTATTCAAGATCTTCAGTGATAAGAACCTCCAAAAGTATGATTTGATCAATTTGAGGAGGATCAAAATTATTTTAGGCAATTGCTTTGATTGGGTGATAATTTCCATTATCTTTGGAATAACAAGTAAAATAATTGGTGCATTATAAATTCTTGTGGGTTGATAGATTTGATGTTGCAGTGGCATATTATAGCTTTGTCAAAGTTTTAAAAGAATTTGGAGAAGAAACCATGTTTCTCTTTTGTAAAACAAAAGGATTTTTTAAACCCATGTTTTGCCTATGAAGAATTATATGCAAAATGCTAGTAGGCTTAGTGCTTTCCAAACTTTGTAAAAATGAGTTATCAGGTTCTTCTTATAAGTTGAATTGGGAAGTGAACACCATTGAAGGCTTATATTTGTATTGTGATCATAAAAGATATACTCATAATAAAATTGAAGTCTTTTTCTCTGTGTCCTAAATCCACCCGAAATTGAATAAGGGGATCTTAGGTACACTTTGTGTTGTGTGTGATGGTAATATTTTTATGGAATATTTATGTCATTATGTTTAGTGTTGACATAATCATACTTGCAATTCATTATTTAACACAACAAACATGAAGTTCAAGCTCAAATTCATGTCATTCAAGCATATGTGAAGAACATTCTCAAGCATTAAAGTCGTCAACTACATTAGTAATGGACAAATCAAAGTTTTCGAACTCAACACATCATGGAGCATTTGAAGTTAAAATGTAACTTGAAAACAATGTTTGTTGTAAGATTACTTAATCAAGATTTATTGTAACTTGCAAATTGTCCTTTTGTAAGTTTACTTCTCTTTTTGAAATCAAGTTGAGTTGAATTGAATTTGTCATAAGGTGCATTTTCGACTGAGCCCGACACCCTAGATTCATTGTAATTTTGAATCCAAATTGACAAGATTGAGTAGATTAACTCAAATCATTGTAAAACATCACAAGTTTTTGGATGCATTTTCGGTAGTAACCGACATCCTCAACTTCCTGGAAGCAAGTTCAAGCATGAATTTCAAGTGAGTGATTCAAGTGAGAGAGTTTCAAATAAACCTTCTTCTGTCAAGTCAAATTGTAATAAGGATCTACCTGCACAAGGATACCTCTTTTAGTGTTTTGAAAATGGCTCAAAGTCTTGAATTACTAGAGTTACTGAACACTCTAATAAACACCGTTGAACAAAACACAGTGATATTGAATAAATAAACTCTTCAATTAGTGCTAACTTGTTTGAAAGTGACGCAAGCTAAAGTTAAACTTCTTCAATCTCTATCCCAACTATTGAATGATGAGTTGATAGATCTCAAAAATTAACAACTAGTGAATTGTTCCGAACTAGTTTTTGTTCAGAACAACCCTCTCTATGATGATAATGATAATGATGTTTTTAATCAACAACCAATAAAGGAACAACACAATGATGCAACTTTAGAATCGGTTTCAGATGAAGCTAAATCTATTCATGAACCTACATTTCAAGAGTTTTCTTTTGATTTTAGTGAAACAAACCTTTCAATGATGCATCAAAATGCAGTAAATCCACTTCCATGGATTTCAAAGAAACAAGCTCAAAATACTCTTTCCAAGCCCATCATCAGACCTTGGGAAGAAATCATCTACAATAAGAATAGAACAGGACTTGGATATGACAAGGAAGTTACCTTTCATATTCCTGATTATTTCAGACCAATCAAGTTCTAAAGTGATGGATTCCTTCAAGAAGCTTCAACTTCACCTGTTCAAGTTCAACATTAGACTGATAAGTGCCAACATTATAATCGAGTTGGTCACAAGGAGAATCAGTGTTTTGATCTCCATCTTTTCCAACATTGTGGCAAGCATAAACATTCTTCAGACAGATATTCAACACTGAAGGAACCTGCAAGAAGATTCATTATGAATGGATTGATCCTTGGCAGTGTTCGTCAACAACTAAGTGATTATATAAGTCTTATCGAAGAATTAAATCTTGAGTAAAGACCAATCTTGTAGCACACAACATTTTTGTACCTCACATAAGTGATCCCCTTATGGCGTAGCTTTCAAGCATGGCCCTCACGGGATGAGATAACATGTGGTTTTTTCTACATGCCCACTTTGTGTTGTACTCAAATGGAACAAGTATGGAACTCTCTTGAGCCTAGAAGGGGGGAGTACAATGATGTAACTCTCATGCACCTTAAGGGGGGGAGTTCAAAATTCTAGTGATGATGGTTCATGAAACCACTTGTGGTCTCTCCTTTCAACTAAAAAGGGGGGGAATTGATGATGGAATTGAATATGGTTGTTAGACAGAATGTTTCGACAACAACAAACATCAAGTATGCCATATGGGCATGAAATTTTCCAAACAGGAAACTGCGGTTTGTAGATGACAGAATTTGGCAGAATTATGGTTCAATAAGTTTAAGTTGAATCATACATAATTGGGATGTTTGATTTTGATTTTGAGAGCAATGATGTGAATGTTTGGTTCACATAGATGGTCATTCGACCTGGCAGAGGACAAGAGGATCCTTTTGCATTGTAGCTTGGCATTTGATTGAGTTGTCAGGTAATTTTCAGGGATGTGTCAGACTAGAAGGTGATTCACTTCTCTTGGTTCTCTCTCATCAGATTGGAGTTTACATTAAGTAAACAATTTTCATGCATCCTCGCTCACATGATTACATAGTGAGATTTTCCAAAGATGGAATACTTTAGMAAGATTATGGTTCAATGACTTGCAATTGAATCATACACATGATACATTGGGATGCTATTGGACACCTAAAAGTGTCCAAATTGGTTAGTGGYTATCCAAAAACCATCAGATACATGGTATCAATTGGTTAGTGGTCATCCCAAACCATAGATTCAGAGAGCACTTTCAGTGATACATTGATAGTAGAGTGGTGATACTACATTTTCACCAATTAGCAGAAGGCATCAGATTCTTCTAGCTAAAATACTTGGCAAAATGATCAAATTGTCAAGAAATCAGGGAATGTTCAGATATTGCAGCTATTCACTTCCATATCTCAGCTCTCTTCCAGTTCATTTCAAATGAACATGTTCAACATCCAAACTGACAATTTTTTCAGGCAGTTCTTCATTGAGGCTCAGCTCAGGAGTTTCAGTATGAAGAATTGGAATTGATACCAGTTTATGTTTTATTACTGGTATTATCGATCAGACTTTTTATTGAGGGGGGGATTGTTATCCTATGGCTTACCTTTACCAATCATTATGTCTAAATTGTCACCTATATTTGTATTAATCATTTAGGATATTAGTAATATATCCTCAAGTGATGACTAATGATTTAGTTAAGATAGCCTAGCCTAGTCATCATGCATGATTTTAGGATCTAGAGAAAATCTCTCTATGAAGTGGCATAATCCATTGTACTACAAATATGTACCATTGGTATAAATACTTGAAGTGTTGGCTAGTGAGCCTTTTCCACCATGTTGTTCTTCTTGTTTATGTTTTATCATGATAGCTAGATACGTCTATATCCAAACAATAATTTTGTAGCAAAATATTGGAATCCATACATCCTTTTTGTGAATTGACGTAGTCTTAGTATGATTCAAGATTTCAATTAACATGTGGGTTTGAAAATATTCCATCGTCACTCAAAAAATAATTGGATTAATCCACCAACTATAGTGTATCATCCATATATAGTTACATAAAGGATAAGAGAATACCACCTGTTACCCCGTCATAAGCTAGACCCTAAGGCCTAGCCTCCTGAAACCCTGACCAAAGCCTTAGGGTTTTGTAGACCATCAATTCAATTCCATCAAAGCATATTCTCTTTTTCTATGCTCCAAGTATTCACACACACACACACACACACACACACACACACACACACATTAGTAAAGAGGTCAATAATTTATGGTGTTGTTCCATAATAAGCTTACAAATATATAATAACAATACTAACACAGTCTATAGCAATACCATTGCTAGGCAATTGGTATTGTAAAATTATAATAGTCTATAACATCAATATTGTTTAGTAAATCATCAATAACATGCATTCAAATGCATATACATAGAAATAAAACACACAATAATATTATTAATTTACAAGGCCAAATTGTAATAAAATTCACATGATATAATGGAACACAATTATTCTCATGGTTGTAGTGTCTATGGGGTTAATGCACCTCATTTATATCATAAAATTAAAACCAACTAATTTATATTCACATTGTTAATAAAACATAAGAAATATTATATTAACGTTTTTAAATAATATTACTATGAAAGGATATGTTTAGTGTTACCATGAACCATTGAGTTTTTGTTGAATTTGATTGCAAACCATGATATTGTGCAAGTACTCAATCCTTCTATCAATTTCCAAATCATTGTGTCAACTTGTCAATTGTAGATTGACCCACCAGTTGATCTCCCTATCGACTCCTTTGTAAGACATCAAGTTTACGAAGAATCATGACTTCTTTTACAACCTCCAATAAACCAAACTCTCAATAGATATAAATTTAAATTCATTTCAACATTATGATATCCATTTAGCATTAGGGTTCATACAAATTGTTTTTCATGTAGCCTAACCCTCTGTTGATGTTCATATTGGTCACAATCAAAACAAAAACCTCATGTGGATAAAATATCCCTCTACGTTTTTATAGAGGTGCTACTCCTTTGTTATGGTATGAAATACTTATATTGAATGTTCCGAATTCAATAATTAAAATGGGAAACACTAGACATCAAATCCCAATATTTATTTATTTTAAAATATATAGACAAGATGATAATATCTATTCATAAATAAGAATTCCTATGAAGAGGACCAATGATATTTCACAGATTGAAATAAAATATATACAAGATATTATACATCAATAAAGAAACCATAATATGAAAGCATGACATTCCTCACATCCATCAGAACATAAATAAATTTGGTCACATTCATAAGAAGGAAATATAATATTCCACAATTGAGAGAAGTTTAAAAGATTATTTCATTCATAACATAAAATATTATGATAGGTCCCCTTCAAAAATATTGTGCTCATAAACTCAAAGTTTGAGAAATCATTGAAATTGCACCGCAAAATAGTTCTCTTCGGAGTTTCAAAAAATAATAATAGTTTGGTTACAATAAAATTAAAAGTTGGTGTTTGTCCAAATGGAATGGGATTGGGCTCTCGTGGATCATACAAATAAAATAAACAAGATTGGATTCGACCTGTAAGAAGAAAAATGAATTTATAAGAGATTTATTATGCGCTCTCAAGAGACTGAAAATACACAACTGAATGATGTATGAAAAGGAAGTATGTAGAGTAGAAGATTAAGAAAGATGATTGTTTACCTATTGTGATGGATTCCTCTCATGTGTTATCTTCTTACTAAGGTTATTTCCCTTAAATTTTGTGACCAGTTGCAACTTAATCTTCTTGATTTGGTTCTGATATTTTGGTTAAGTTAGTTTTTAACCAATTTTCAATATAGTCTCTCATGGGTGCAATAAGTATTTATTGCATTAATTAAGTATAAAATAACGCACTTTCCATATCTAAAAATTCAATTGAAATTTGGGCTAATGTATCTTCAATACGTTCATTCTGGTTAACATAACTAACTAACCAACTTTCGACTTCAAATTATGAATATTTGGTCAAAATATTGAACCTCTTAGTTGATGTAGTTTTTAATAATTCCACTTTTCCTTCAAATATTCCCTTGGACATAAGTATATAATTTAATATCAATTTTGGCTCTTCAACTTATTTAGTGGTTCCATCCAAATCTAAATCAATCAATTTTAAATATGACTCTCCCCTTTTGACACTTATACTATCACAATCAACCAATATTTCTTTTAAACACTTAGATGCTTTTATCCAACATGCTTTGAGTTACTTTATGCAAACTAATGAAGGAAAGTCCTCCTCTTTTATTTTATACTAACTCATGCTTGAATCTTTAGGAATAATATAGAAACAACCCCTTTATAAAATTCTTCATCATTCTCAAGGTCAACCTAAAGATATTGTCTCAAATTTTAGATCTCGATCTAAAAGAAAAAAAAAAATTCTAATTCCCATGCCTCGAGAATGAGAGACATTATTTTCTTAATATTTTATCCAACATATTTTATAACATCAACAAGTAGGCTCAATGTTCCTCTTAATATTGAGATAGATTTTGGTATTCCATAAGAGCTCTTCCAGGGTTTCATTGTAGTAATTGGGTTGGAAAATATAGGTGGACACTAGAGGGATCAGAGCATTATCCAATTCTTCAATTCTTTCTTTTAAGATGACATTTTCATTTTCCATTTCATCAATAGACAAATTTAAAACTTCACCCATGGCTTCATGAATTTGTATGATTTTAGACGTTGGAACACCATTGAGGTCTAGTTCCAAGCTTGCTTTTCCTTTAACTTTCTTATTATTTAAATGAAAATTTTCAGATACTAATTTCTTTAAACCTTTTTCATATAGGAAATTGTGCAAAGTTAGGGATTATTCCCTGAATAAAATTGGTTCATGTATATCGAATTCTATCATGAATTATTTATTTTCTTTAACTCTTTGTTCTTCATCAGTAAATTCGATCTCTTCCATATTCACATCCAGGTCAGAGTCTTCAAGAACAATCTCATCTTCTGGTGCACCCTCATTTCCTCCTTCTCTACTTGTTTGTATTTTTATTTTACTGGTCACTAGGAGTTTATGATGCCTTTCAAAACTTCCCTTAGGAGGGTTATGATCTCCTCCATCATTTGAATTGTTCAATGAAGATATCCTTTGTTCCTATGCCACTGACTGAGATATTTTTTTTGGTAGACTATTTTTCTATGAGACATTATAAGATAGAGTACTCTTGTCATTAACAAATTTTCCCCATTGTCTATGTTTGTCAATGGTGCTAACAACAGTTTCAATATCATCTTGTTTCTTCTCAAAAAATAATACCCGATGGTTTTGGATATCACCCTCTTCTTCACCAAATAAAAATGTATGAGGAAATGAAATACTATAGCCAACATATATCATAGATTCATAAACAACTGATTAAGGTAAAACCCTTTGATTTCATCTACAATATAACTCTCCCTATCTATCCCTCTCTCTCTCTCCCTCTCTATAACTCCCTCTCTCTCTGTAAATCTCTCTCCCTCTATACCCCTCTCTTCCCCCCTATCCCACT
>SNQJ01S0042779.1:3296-53141 GCA_010110895.2 Picea sitchensis
TTGATATGTGTCAAATGAGAGATGGGCGCCCTGTATTTATAGTGGTTCTGGCAAACTTACTGGGGCTGACTTCTCCTTCTGGGTACCTGTCTGTTCAGTATATATTAATTCTTCTGGCCGACTTCTTCTCTTGGAGGCTAATAACCTAATATATATTATCTTCTTGAGCTGACAAGTCTTCTAGGGTTATTAGCCAACTCATTAGGGTTTCTCTTGCTTCCTGGAGTCTTCTATTCTCGTCAGGTTCACACGTGGAGGTAAATACCTCCCGCAACTACCGTAATATCAACAGTCACATCATGCTTCCCCAAGTTGGAAACATGTGTGGGGATTCTACCTAAGCAATAAAAACAGTGCCCACACATGCTCCTCCCTGGTTGGCATTTTGTTGTTAGTCATTCTTTCACGGGTCCTATTAGTTTTTTATGAGGGAAATTTTATTGTCCTCGGGATCGCTGGGCGGGCATCTAGAAGGTTAATGGTTTGGATTTTATCTTTTTCCAACCACAAGCCTCTAGGCCTTTAGCCCCTTGTTCCCATGAAGTGAGGGACAACCATGTTGAGGAAAATGTATGAATTACCTTACTCAATCATTTTCGAATCTTGCGTGGCTAGGACAAGATAGTCGAGAATGTCACCCGGGCTTTTATAGCCTCAAAATATTATCCTAATCCACAAGTATTAATTACTAGGATTGAGGTTGATTTATTAATGAAAAGAATGTTGCAATATAAAATAAAATTCATAAAAGTTTTTGTAATATACACAGATTTTATGATGAAGGAAATATGGAGATCAAAAAGAAAAAAGTAACCAAGTCATAAATACACACATATGAGACGGAATAACAATCTGATTTTATTTCATTCTGAGATATCAAAAGTGTTTTCTCTTTACAAAACCCCTGTGAGGGCATGGACCAAAGTCTTATTTAGAGATCCCCGATGAACACCATACAAAAAGACACTGACAATCAAGTAAAACTGAAATTTATAATCTAGATCAACTTTCCATAAACTGCTTACATTTCGACTCTGCAAGATATCTTTTATCAATTATGAAACTTAATTCACAAACAGACAAGAATACACAGACTATCAAGAATGGATCAACACCTCTAAAACAAGCGTCTGAAAAGTTTGGTTCAGTCTTGAACCTTGCTGTCTACAATAAGACCCTGCTGTCAAAAAGAAAATTAGGCTTTGAATAAAATCATGAATGAATGAAAACTAAAACTATCTCATGAAACCAAAGAGAAAACCTTAGTCTTGTTTTCTCCTTCTATTCTCCCTTTGTCTCTTCTTCTCATTCAGCTTTTATTCTTTCCAAATAAGTTGAAGTAGTTCAACTACTTTCTTTAGTTAAATTGATTTAACTTAACTAATTAGTTTGGGAGAAATAAATAATAATAATATAGTCGAGGGTCTTTAATTAATAATAACTAGGTAGGTGGGACCCCTTGTGACTCTCGTCATTTCCTTCCTTCAAATCATAAAATATAACACAAAGAGGATAATCATTTTGACTATATGCCACCCTTGTATCTCCCTTAAATATCTTTCAAACTGAATATTTAAATATCAGAAATAATTTATATCATATCCAAAAATATATATAAATATCCACATCATCCACATTATCCACAAAATACCAAAACAGAGCTTGTTGCCCAAAAATATTGAAAACCACTAAGCATCGTCTTCATCAACTGAAATCATAAAAACACATCATCTAAAAACCATATTTGTCACTTTGTGAGGAATTTTTTATTTTCTCACTGTTGTTTCCCTTCGATTTCTCAGGAGCAACCCATGGTTGATTAGACCCTTGAGGTTGTATCTCACTGATTACATGGGAACAATCATCCTTCAAATGCATGCGGGAAGACACAAATTTTGAGGAATCATCGGAGGGAGAAGAAGGGGAGGCAATTGTTTTTCCTTTATCTTGCATAGGTTGGGGAATATCAGTTTTTAGTCTCTTACTAGCATGTGAAGATTGAACTAGAGAAACAACACGATAAATCTGAACATTGGGGTTGACAGGTGGTGGCAAAGGCAATGACATAATGGGCCAACCACAATGGTGAGAGACAGGCGGGTTGACGATTTCTTTCCATCCATCATTTGYAGGGACTTCTGGTTGCAAGGACACATGTGGAGGAACGAGAATGTCATGGATGTTCTGAGGAGGCTRGAAAGGGGGTCTTTCTGGTCGAGGATTCACTATTGCATGGCCAATCCAATTAAAGAACCCATCTTGGAATAGTTGGTTCAATTCTTRAGGATCGGCGTCAAAATGGATAGAAAATCTAGGCCTCTTATGGCCTACGTTCCAATTTCCCCTGCCTCTGTTATTTTTGCCATTATTGCCCCTACTGAAAAAGCTCATCYTGTAGMAGCAGTTCGTCARTAATGAAGCTCTTAATAAACCATACATAACACTTTGCTTACATGAATCAAAAATTGGCTCAAAATTGACACGAGATACATGCAAATCCATCCATCATTAATCATTCATTAATTGCCAAGTGAACAAGGAGTGATAGGGTTCATGGAAAATATGGAGGGAGTGTAATGAGAGAAAAGTGGTATAATGATAGGGGATTAATACATGAATATTGTTCAATAATTTATCAAACAATTTACTGTGTAATAAATATCAAAATATCAGTCACCAACCCTTGCTATGTCGCTTTTACACCAACTTTTCCTTTTAAATTTATTTCACAGAACAGGGATGCAATAAGTAAAATCGAGATTATGAGGGGAATGCAATGAGAAAAAAATGATAGAATGACTGGGAATCAATATGGATATTTTTCAATTGAAAATAAATCAACACATGCAATCAAAACATATATATGCCTAGACCTTCAAAGTTTAACAGTGATCTTTTTTCAACAAATAATTCGAACTGATACTTTCTTTGACAAATTTGTTTGTTGGCTTCCAAATTATTTTATACAATAATCTATAAGCCCAAAATTATTTAATCACAGCAGTCATTGTATCCACATAATCATTATATGACATGCATAATGAACATCATTGTAATCGTTATAAGAAACCATAAAATCCTTTAAGACACGACCATAACATTATCTCCAATGCTTCATCCCTCAAAATCAACAGGAACACACACAGTGTTTACAACAATTCATATCCATCATTTATTTAAACATTGTCCAATGCAATCAATTTGAACGTTATAACTTTTATTCGGGCCTCAAACAATTTGCACACAGGTGTCACTTTTATATAATCAACATAATGATTGAACCCAAAACAATTAACACCTTGATTCCAAGCTTCAAATAAATAAGTGGGTGCAGATCTCTTCCAGAATTACCAAACAAAGGACCCAACCAAAATCATGCCCCAGTAATCGAGTATGCACAGTGCTCCCATCAACCATCGAACTGATATCAATGTAATATTTAGGGTTTAAGACAACAAGTGGAAGGTAAGAATGTGGTTCGACCAGAGGGTTTGGTATTTGAATAGCGCAAACAACTCATTCTGTAGGTGCTCTATCATAATTTACCACAGAACAATAACTTGCAATAATTCTCTCAACTGTAAGGGTTTTGAAACAACGGACTGCAACTTCCAACAGACAACACAAATGAAGCCAACCCCTTTAACAACACTGCAAAATGAGCGACCAAGTATAAACCTGTGCCCAACCAAAAAGCATGAATAATGCTTTCATCAACTTTTGGGTGGCGTTATCTTCATACTGTGTAATGTTTACCAGGCAACGGTGAGGTCATAGCAAGCAAGCTAATAGGTCATGGTTTTTCACAGACAAGGCACGAAATACTTTAATCTTTCATCAGTTCACATTGAAACCCACAGGGTCGAAATATGGCGTGTGTACACTAGTCACAGAGACCAGTAAAATCGAGATAAAGGTGGGGCATTCACAAAGCCCAGAGATTCGGCAGAGTATGATAACCAATTTCAACAGAGAGGACAAACCGAATATAGAGCCATGGCAAAGCGGGCCCAAAAGCAATCTTTATTCAATGATTCTATGTGAAAGATTACAAACAGTAAGAGCAACATGACCATTTCTTTTAAGAATGCCAACAGTCCAAAACCACCATCATGAGAAACCAATGATGCAAACACCAATACACAGTTCAAAAGTATCATAACAACTTAAGAATCACACAGACCACGAGCAACCAAAGCCAAAAATTGATTCAAAGGGCAGAGTAACTATCATGGATGGAAAAGTAAAAAAACCCATACCTGGAAAATCCTATGCGAGGAAAACAAACAAGACTGTATATCCCCTTCACGACCGAGCAAGGCGGAGCAAGAACAACTACCAAAACCAAAACAATAAAAGAATGACTAGGGTGACGAGCTCGAGGGGATTTTGAGTGACATGCAGTAAATGCACCTCGCTTCTCCCTTTTAATCTTCATTGAATTTTCAGTACGAGCCAAGCCCACTCACCATAGCACTAAACTCAAACCATTAATCAACTAAAATCCAAAATTGCCATATCATTTTTGCAAAGTGCGCCACCCCTTGGTAATATCAAACTTCTTTGAATGTCGATCTTTCTTGGAACACAAATCAATATGAAACTCAACCAATGTGCATAACCATAGTAGCAAGGGTCAAGAGCACCCAAACTCTTGTCATAACAATACACAACATTAGAACCTGAGTATAATTCTTTTATCCAAAAGGGAAAGATTATTATATCCTATGAGAGATCATCAAAGCCATTTAGTGTCATGTTTTAATCATCCAACCAACACATATCACCATAACATTTTAAACCATGATCTGGAACAAATGAATTGTAGAAGACTGTGTTGTTGCCATCACATAAGCAAACAAAATATAAGCGTCGCTTATCCACCATAGTGCCATAAGTCTGACAAAGAGGTCCCACCTACTAGTTTATTATTAATATAGTTAAATAATAAAGCTTGGCAATCATTTGTGAGCATAGTATTCATCGTGGCGTTTTTAAGCGTCAACAAACCCCTTCTTGGGTCAGTACACTCGAAAAACTCAAAAGGTGAGGAGATGAGGGAATGAAGTGTGGAAAGTGACAAGTATGGTAGGGAATGGCACGATGACTCGTCAAAAGGACCTCCCAGTAGCATACCTATCCCTAAGGGTGACCCACTTACTAGGGTGCAATGTCAACCACCAAGGTGAAACGGGGCAAAGAGCATAATGTCCAAGCAAATGTCACATAATCAAAAGAAGTAATAGATGTCGCAAACTCAAATGCCTCAAATATTGAAATGACACTCACCATAATACATGACGTGTACCTCATGGAGCAAGACCCAATGTCTTTTGGAGGCCAGCTGATGTGGTGGATATTGTCGTGATCAACCTAGAGTTGTGGTGGTGAGATGGGTCTCTATTTGTGCAAGTGGACATTGTTGGTCCAGCTGACTCTTAGTAGTCCATGTCTACAACCTAAGGGCCTTGAGACATCATCTCTTTAGTTATCCCTAGGAGTTGGAGATAACAAAGCCAATTTATAATAACTGGGAGAGAGAGTAGAAAGAGCCAAGCCAATTTATAATGAGTGGGAGAGAGAGAGTAGAAAAAAGATTGAAAGCCTTATTATTAAGATTCCATTGAATTGAATAAGAAAGAAAATGAGTAATCATTAAAGGTGGTTTATTTCTTTGCTAAATCTCTATGTAATGTGTTTATTGTTGTATATGTGTGATGATGATATGGTTGGTGTTATTAAGCAATTTGTACTATGCTTATATGTTTATATGATTTTTATGTGTGGAAAAAGATTATAATGTATTGTGTATTCCACTAAACTAGAGGGGGTTAGACACATCTACACCTTATTTAATTATTTTCCTTCATCGAGAGTATTAACATTGTGGGAAAGCAATTTATGAGAATAAATAGCTCGAAGCAGTCTATCATCTCAACAACCAATAAAGATTGCAAACGATGCAAACATTCTTGGAAGACAATCAAATCTAGTCGAAATGTTGTTAATGATTTTACGTAAAGATATATCATATTTTCCATCTCCAAAATAAGTTGTTAAAAATGACAAATGCACCATGTGCCACTAAAATTAGAGTTTCATTTGCCACTAAAATTAGAATTTCACAGTACAATAGTGATTTATCATATCAACGACCAATAGTGACATTGCAATCACCTTGGGAGTCAAAATGTTGTTAATGATTCTTACATAAAAACGTATTATTCTCCATGTCGAAAATGAGTGGTTAAGAATGATAAATGTGCCAATAAAATTAGAGTTTCATAGTACATTTCTATTCTCGCAATATGGAAAGATACAAGAAAAAATTATAAAATGTCCCCAAGTCACCAAATAATTAAAGGAACTAAAGACTTGTAATAGGGAAAAAAATTATCAAGTGACCAAATAATTAAAGGGACTAAAGACCTATAACAAGGAGAATGAGGCACTTTGCAATACTTTGTTTTTCACTAACAAGGAGATCAAGAGGAAAATCTAGGAGTTATTGGATAAAGGCCATGTTGGACCAAGCTCGTCACTTTGTAGATCAACCATTATATTGATTTCAAAAAAGGGTAGCATTTGGAAAATGTTGAACTTATGAGTTGTCAAACAAAATCATTATCAAAAACCATTACCCAGTTTTGAGCATCAATGAGTTGTTAGATCAGATTCAAAAAGCCAAATATTTCAATAAGATCAACTTAAATTCCAAATATCATCTAGCATTCACTAAAGTCTGAAGACTCCCTCTGGGGGTAAATCTAAAGAGACAAATATGATCAAGAAATTGATGAGCAAAGATCTCATTAGGCAAACCTACCTCCCAGTAAAATCCTCCATATGGAACAATACCAAGGTGCACTTTAGCATCTCATTACACAAGCACATCTCATCCTCTGGGAAATCAAAGATGGAAAAACAACAGAATTTTGGAATTACTGATGGAAACAACATCCCTCCCTAAATAAGGAACCCTTCCACGTCTTCCTTATGTTGGAATGATGGTAATCTTCACATCTAGTCATTTATCGTTAAGCACCCTCTTTATTGTGTTTTTATAGATTTCCTAGACCGGCCTTGTCACCCTTTGAAGTATATACCCTTGTTTTGTGGACCCATAACCCCCTCTTGAAGGGACACCTCACTTGAGCTATGTATATACTATAAATACACAACTCAAGCTCTCATCTTTAGCATCTCATCATATTGATTCATAGTAATTGATTTTTTAGTGTATAGGTGTTGCGAACATAAATACATAAATAGTAATAATAATATAAATAATAATAATAATAATTTAATTAAATAAATGAAAATATCAAGAGGTATGTGCCTCTTGATCATGAAGAGGAACGTGCCTCCTGTTATCGCACAATTTGTACTTGTCCAAGCCCAAGATAGTAGATCAAATTGGTGTAACTACAGGATAACTCACCACTATCACCTTAGTAGGAAATCCCCACGTTTTAGAGATGGGAGAGGTCCAACCCAGGGGAGGCGTCCTCAGTAACCTCAAGCGACCTGATATTATGGATATGGTCAAGCCCAGAGAACCTTCTCATAGGTTACATAAGTCCAAGGGTCTATGCCGGCAAAAGGAAGAGTATTTGTGTCCCTGCCCGGAACAAGAACAATACGACATATATATATATATATATATATATAGCAATTTCCAAGTACCAAAATGATAGTAAAAACTCAACAGACAATAGACAACACAAATATATGATGGATGAAGTAAAAGTGCAACAAATTAACAGTTTATAACATCAATAAAGTTTTGTAACAGCTAGAAGAAATATTTCTCAGAATTGCATGAAGCAGAAAGTGAAAAAACAACATTTATCCAATAGATTAGTAGCACTTATTATAAGCGATTTTGGAGTGTGTTCGCTTAGCTTTAAGTCAATGTATGCAGCAAAATGAAGCATGTTAGATGGTTGTAGCAAATATTTTCTGCAACAACAGGGTAGTTAGTTATTTTAGCTAAACTAAGGTTAGTAGAAGTTAGTGGAAGCTTTAGTTAATAGAATGTAAGAGTTGTTTGATCAATTCCTTCACAAGAGAGCAAGTAGACAAGTGCCTTTTGGGCTTATGGAGTCATTTACAACAACAAAAAATACTTGGAGAAATAATGATGATGATAATGTCTAAGGACAATGAGGTGAAGTTGAGGAGCTACCACTTCAGGGCCTCAAACTTCAAGACTCAAAAGATGGATTTTGCTAGAGAGAAATCACCTTTGGGCTCTAGCAAATCCTTCTCTCCTTAGATTCTTGAAATATATTTTTTGCAACAAGCTTCTAAAACCAACTCCTAAAGTGTTAGCACTTTAAGACTTTAGGAGTTTACTCTTGACAAGATCCTCTTGACAATTTGACAAGTGGAAAGATCAAGAGAGGAATAAATACCTTATGTTCCTTTTCCAAGGGTTTTTTAGCAAGCAATTTCATAATCTTCAATATGAACAAGTAAAATTTACCATAGGCATTCAAAGCATGAGATAAAAATGCAGATCACGAAGAACAATCAAGCATACAACACCTAGTTGCAGAAATTTCCACGAAAATGAGCCAAGAGACATCCGCAACAAGTCCTCCAAGAGGTGTGCACCAAGTAAAAAAGGCAATGTTGCCACTAGAGCGAAAATTTCAGACCTCCTCTTCTTGTGTGAGGAAGAGTTATGATGAAAAATGAAAGTGAAAGGCCTTTATTTATACAAGGCCTTGCACAATAATTTTTCCATAATAAAAGAGGGGCCGACCCCTTTAATTTACCCTTAAAATTCATTTTTTACAAAATTTAATTTATTTAGCACAAAATAAAACCCTAAAGGGTGAAGTCATCCCTTTCTAGGGTGACGTTGGCTCCCAAGTGGGACGCTAGGCTGGAAAAGGTGCAACGTTAGGCCTCCCAAGGCCATAATTCATGTGCCAGGTGTCCAAATCAAGTATTCCTCCATCGAAGTATCACCTCCACCAAGCCCTAATGACGTTGTGGGCTAGTAGGGTGACGTCCAAGCCTCCAAAGGCTAGCGTCCAAGTGGAAGGAAGTAGGAGCTCGTCCACTAGTCATGTCTGAGTGCCTCCAAAGGCAACGACCTCCTTCAATGTGCAAATGGTGATCACAAGCCTGCCCCAGATGTGGGGTTTCTGCATCCATCCTTGGACTCCAAATTCCTCATGAAGGTCCGAACAAAGTCATCTCCTCACAATACTTGTCCACCGGGAAAAGTCCTGCAAAGACAATCAGATGCGCCCTCCAAGGGTCCATAAGTCACAAGAATCATGACAAGTAACCAACATCTAACAATGGAACCACCCAAACATGTGCATCAAACCCCCTTTTTCAAACTAAACAAATGTTCAGAGACCTTATACAATTTGTCAAATTTTGGTGTGGGAGGGGTGTCAAGGCATCCTATTGGGTAAATCAATCCCCAAATCAAGGGTGTTTTTCAGGGGAAACCTATGTAAGCCATGTGTGAGTATGAGACGGAGTGGGGTAATATTTTTAGGCATGGGGTTCATGACATACAAGGGTTCGTATTGTCTCATTTATGGGTGGCTTTGTGGAGGGTGTGCTACCCTTCGTCCGCAATGCAACATTTTTCCAACCCTTTTTTGCCATTAATTGATTAAAGTCCAAAACAATTGGGTACTATAAGACTTGGAAAGAAAATAGTACCATAATGTCACTTGAAGCTTAGGTACATCGAGTGCCATATGCATGGAAAGAAAAGGACACCGCATAAATGCACCTCCTCGACAAGTGGGACATCTATATAATGTGAGTTTGTTTTTGCAGGTCTTTCAATTCTTCTAGGAGAAACACTTCATTGTTCTCAAGACCTCTTGGGAGAGAATCTGGAAGGTTCATGATTGGATTTTATCTTTTTCCAATACATTTCCCTCTGGGCCTTCAGCCCCTTCTTCCCATGAAATGAGGTACAATCCCTTCTTGGGTCAATGCACCCGAAAACCCAAAAGATGAGGAGACGAAATGGAAGAAGTATAGAAAGTGATAAGTATGATTGGGAATGTTACAATTGATTGTTCAAGGAACCCCCAGTAGCACCCCATTACCGAGGGTGACCAACTTACTAGGACACAATGACACCCACCAAGGTTAAGTAAGGAAAAAGGTATAATTTCCAAGCAAATGTTATGTAATCAAGAAAGAATTGTTTGCAACATATTCAAATGATTCAACTATTAGAGTGACACTTACCTTGATACCAGACTTATTACCTCATGAAGCAAGACGTGTTGTCCTCTGGGGCCAGGCCAGTGTGATGGATGTTGCTATGTTGTCGGCGATGTATGGTGATGCATCAATGAATAGGAGGGGGGGGCTGCAGAGCTATGCTAGTCAATCTGGCTCTAGGTACTCCATCTCTGCTACCTGTGGGCCTCGAGACATGATCCCCTTAGTTACCCCTAGTCTGAGGGGGTAACACCTCCAATACAGAGCCTAAAGAGGCCATGACGAAAATATCCCTTGCTGCAATAACAGTAATAGTGCAACCACAAACATTAAATCTAAGGGGGCACGTAAAAAGTATGATTGGGAATGGTACAATGGAGCACCCATAATTTTATAGATATAAATGTTGCGAAGAAGTTAAATCATTTTCCTATATCCAGCCGCAGATATAAGAGTAATGGTAGATGGAAAAAAAATTGATGGAATCAGAAAGTGTCACAAGGTCAAGCTTCAAATAGAATATTATGAATTGGAATATGGGTTCTACACAGTGCCCTTGGGTGGAGTAGACATTGTCTTGGGAATTCAATGGTTACAAACATTGGGGACCTATTCCGCAAATCACTAGAAACAATTTGTAAAATTCAAATGGGAAGCAAAAAGATATAAATTATACGGATTCCAACCACCTCCCACCCAAATTATATCCTCACGACAAATGGAGAAACTAATTCGAAAAGGAGCACCAACTTACGTGGCACAATGTCATCAGATGGAGATATTAGCAGCATAAGTGGCCCGTGCTCAACACCCAGAGATTCAAGCATTAATCCAAAAATATGACAATGTATTCCAAGACTTACCTATGAAGTTGTCCCTGGAAACAAAGATGGAGCATATAATCGAGGTTAAACCAGATTCAACACCAGTTAATATCAAACACTACTGATATCCTCACCACCATAAAACAAAGATAGAAAGGCTAACTCAAGACCTATTAAAATGTGGGGTTATTACAACGAGTAGAAGCCCATATGCAGCCCCAGTTGAATTAGTTCGGAAAAAAGATGGATCATTCAGACTATGCATAGACTATTGAGGCCTTAACAAAATAACTATAAAAAACAAGTTTCCTATGCCATTTATAGATGAGATGTTGGAAGAACTCCACAGAGCCAAATACTTCTCAAAATTAGATCTAAGATCATGGTACTATCAAAATGGAGTAAGGTTAGAAGATGTGGCAAAGATGGTTTTCCGAACACAACAAGGTCACTATGAATTCAAGATAATGTCATTCAGATTAACCAATGCCCCTGCTACCTTCCAAGCAACTATGAATGAACTTTTTCAACCCTACCTAAGGAATTTCGTATTAGTTTTTTTTATGATATTCTTGTCTACAATAAGACATGGAAAGAGCATCTTAAACACTTGGAGTAGGTACTTTCTCTCCTAGATGAAAACTAGTTTTATGCTAAAAGATCGAAGTGTACTTTTGGTAAGGAAGAAGTAGAGTACCTTGGCCATGTCATATCCAAGGAAGGAGTCAAGGTGGGTTCCAACAAAATCAAAGCAATCACGGAAAGGCCAAAACCAAAGAACATCTCAAAACTAAGAAGCTTTCTAGGATTAACAAGTTATTACTGGAGATTTATTAAGAATTGCACTCACTTGACAACATTATCAAACTTAATAAAAAAAAATCCTTCAAATGTAATAACAAGGCAGAAGAATGTTTTGAGACATTGAAAAGGGTTATGTCATCCACATTGGTATTAGCTACCCCGGATTTTACAAATCCCTTTCTAGTAGAATTTGATGTTTTAGGTGTTGGAATCGATGCAGTGCTAATGCAAAACGACCATCCAATAGCATTTGAAAGTCGAAAGCTCAATAGCACGGAAAGCTTAAAATCTAGTTATGATAAAGAAATGTTCTCCAGCATACATGCATTAACTAAGTGGCGACAACATCTCTTAGGAAGAAAATTATTGATACGTGCTTATGACAACAGTCTTCAATACCTACTACGGCAAAATACATTGTCCACCGAACAATAAAAATGGATGGAAAAACTTTCCACCTTTGATATGGAAATAATACACAAAAAGGGGAAGGACAATGTAGTTGTTGATGCGCTTCACGAAAAGATGACAAAGTCAGGACATATGCAACAACAGTGGTGCTTCCTGATTGGTTAGATGAAATCCGAGTTGAATATGCCAGATATCCTAAATCTAACTCAATAATCAACAATTTGGACCAAAACCCCAAATTTGAATGGAAAAATGACATTTCATGGTATATGGATAGAATCTATCTCCTGTCATCTTCAAAATTTAAAATGAAAGTCTTAAAGGAGTCACACAACTCCCCAGCAACAAGGGCATGTAGGTTTTAAAAACCTACTATAATGCACGACAATCATTCTATTGGAAGGGAATGAATAAGGATATTCAAAGATTTGTTGTCGAATGTGACATATGTCAAAAAAATAAAAATGAAAATGTTACGACTCCAAGATTACTTCATCCTCTACACATTCCTAACCAAAGATGGGAAGAGATCTCGATGGATTTCATTGAAGGGTTACCCATGTCTGACGGGATAAATTTTTTGTTGTGGTTGACAGATTAATCAAATATGCACATTTCATGGCAGCAAGGAAAACCGACTAAACAAAACAAGTTGCATATGTCTTTTGAAAATACATTTATAAATTGCATGGGTTTCCGAAAGTTATTGTCAGCGATAGGGATACAAAATTTAAAGGAAATTTCTGGAGAGATGTTTGCAAACAAACAGGACTATTCCTTAATATGAGCTCAGCATACCATCCACAAATAGATTGTCAAACAGAAATTGTAAATAAATGCTAAAAAAATTACATTCGGTGTTTTATAACAAATAAGCAAAATAAGTGGTTTCAATGGTTACATTTAGTCGAATGGTAGTATAATTCTACATATCACACTTCCGCTAAAATGACCCCTTTCCAAGCCTCATATGGTTATGAACCGTCCAAATGGAAAGAGTTTGCACCGATTGACACTAAGGTCCAAGTAGTAAAGAATCAAATAGAGGAAGAACAGAAAATCATCAAAATAGTAAAAGAAAATCTAGCAACAACTCGTAATCGAATGAAATAACTAGAAGACCAACATAGGTCAAAAAGAAAGTTTGAAGAAGGTGATCAGGTGTTTGTAAGACTCCAACCCTACAAACATTTATCCCTTAAGCAACAAGGGAAGAACAAATTGGCTCCAAAATTCTATGAACCTTTTCGAATTAACAAAAAAAATAGCGAAGTAGCTTATGGATTGGAATTGCCAAACAATTGTCGCTTCTCAACGTCTTCCACGTCTCATGTCTCAAGAAGGTGCTTGGGCAAGCTCAACCAATTCAAACAGAAATCCCTGAATTTGATGACAAAGGGAGAATTATTTTAGAACCAGAAGGTATTCTTGCCACTAAGGAAAAGGTGTTTCATTCCAAAACCATTAAGGAACATCTCATCAAATGGAAAAACCTTCTAGAAGAAGATTCATCATGGAAATCAGAACAATTTCTCCGACAATACCCATCATTACCCTTGCTTTGAGGACAAGCAAAATCTTAAGGGGATGACGATGTTACGAACATAAATACATAAATGATAATAATAATATAAATATAAATATATAATATTAATGTCAATTGGATTTAGCCCGAGTGGTTTGTGCTAAAGGGTGTTTCCCCCCCACCCAGGTTCAATTCCCGCAAGTGACATGTTGAGCTCTTAAATGAGCAAGCTATCAAAAAAGCCTCAGCTTTCTACAAAATCTGATTTACCCTGGGTACCTTCCTCGAAAGGAGGGGAAGTGCCCGGTGGGTTTCCCCAAGCTCTATTCCAAAGTTAAAAAAAAAAAAAATACCTCTTCATGATCAAGAGGCATGTACCTCTTCACCTAGTGATGAGTCAATGCTATAAGTAAACTGTCACGAGGGTGATTGTAACACCACCTATTAATCATTATCGATCATTATCTAACTCAGAAATATTTTGTCTACAAATTAATAACAGCTCTCATGTTACAAGAGGCACCATATCTTGTGTTTCTCTTGTTCACGGGCTCATCTTCTCTTCTCTTTATGATGTGCTTATGGTCATGTCGGTTGAGGGTTTGTTGGTGGTTCAATTCAATCTTTCTCTCTCCCTCTTGCGATCTTAACACATTAGGTCGATATTTGATGCAGTTGGTTGGACAAAAGTCTAGTGCTTCTTGAGGGCCCACAATCCAAATGACGTATCCCTTCATAGATACTAGAAAAATCCATATTCATGGCCAGAAGGAATTCAGATGAAGGACAGAGAGGGCCTCTAGACTCTCTTCCAGTGAAGAAGAATAAGGATACAAGAAGGGCTGGATACATCACGTTGGATTGCTATATATGGACCTAATTGGTAGTTTTGAGCTAATCTATGTGGATTTCGATTCAAAGTATGAATTGAACGGACCACCAAACAGTGAACTTCTCAAATGTGTGTTTATTTAGTGTAATCAAGGAATCATATATAGGATCATTACAACCCAAAACATGGTTAAAATGGGATGCTTCAAAAGATGAGGGAAAGTAGAATCTCACGCAAAGATCAAAGTTGTATCTTTATTACTATTATACAAAAAAACAATGGCACCTGACTGGATTTCGATTCAGAGTATGAATTGAACGGACCACCAAACAGTGAACTTCTCAAATGTGTGTATTTATTTAGTGTAATCAAGGACTCATATATATGATCATTACAACTCAAAACATGGTTAAAATGGGATGCTTCAAAAGATGAGGGAAAGTAGAATCTCACGCAAAGATCAAAGTTGCATCTTTATTACTATTATACAAAAAACAATGACACCTAGACTTTGATACCAAGCTGAAATTCAGCATGATTCGTGAATCCTAAAAGATACTTTACCCTCGAGTTGCATACTAAATATTGCTGGCAATAGCATATCTCTTTAAAGAATTTTGGTTTGGGCATTAAATCTGTTCTAGAAACTCTGAAAGTTTCAGACGTGTTACACTTCTCTGCATACAACTACTTTAACACCAGTGCTTGATACCTTAAGCAAACCAATACACTCCAAAGTTTTTTTTTCAAATTTGGATGTTAGGATCGGAGGCTGTTAATCCATTCCACTTGCTTTCACTACTAGTGCTGCTTGGGTTCCATTTGCTTATTGCTTCAGACAGTACTTTCTGATTATGTGGTCTTTTCTTTTTGGGTTTCACTTTGTAGTGGGGATGTTCCACCCACTTTCTCATCTTTAGATGCATGTGTAATACCTTTACAATCCCACTAATTGTTAATGGTTTTTAGTGGACATTAAAAATAGTTCAATTCAATTCATTTCTTGCTGTATTCTAGTGGACACATGTAGTACATCAAATCACGAACCAAAATTCAAATCATGCTCTCTAAAACACCTACCTGTTATGCAGATAGTATAACCAGAACAACAAAAGAGAATGCACTTCTTCGATACTTATAAATACCCCCCTCTGACCTGTTATGCAGATAGTAATAACCAGAATAACAAAAGAGAATGCACTTCTTCAATATTTATAAATTCCCCCCTCAATTTGCATGCACTGAAATCAAAAACAAATAGACATTAGAAGTGCCTTAACAGCAATTCTGTAGATAAACTTTATTGAGATAGAAAATACCTCGTAACAGCCTTTATGGTAAGTATTCATCTATACAAACTCTATACAGAAGTGTTAATAGAAAGACTGATGATGACATGATATCATATATACACATATTCTGTTTTAAGATTTTGTAAGGCCCTCAGCAGTCGTGACTGTTCTCACATAAAACTTTTTGGGCATGCTATTATAAGCAGATCACATGTGAAACAGCCTTGTCAAACAGTAGCAATACAATCATGAAAAGTCAAGCGAATAAAAATAGTTACCAATATCAGCTAGTAAATTCTTAATTCTTAAGAAAGGCGTTGATTTGTATCACAATAAACTGAGCCAGCCTATAAATAGCAACTTGCAGAATTATGGATGAATTTAGTTAAACATGCCATCCACTTCTCTGACACTCTCTACGAACACTGGATATCTTAGCAGAAGCTGGTCCTTACAAAGACCATCAAACCTCAATTTTGGGGCCCATATATTGTCCACCTCTAACAAAAAAGTCACTAGGGTAATCTACCACCAGCCATGCATAACCTTGATCTTCATCAGCCTTCTTGATCAAATTTCCTGGCAAAAGTTATATATCTCATTAAAGACAACCATCCACACAGACTCTAGACGTTTATCAGGCTGAACAGGTTTCCAGGATATAAAATAAGTTTTTGAAGTAAACTTCTAACGTTTGAGCAAAAAATGACTAATTGACTTACCTGGAAAAGCTGCATGTGGATAATCACGATAATATGTGCAATGCCTGCCAGATTTGTCCGAGTAAGGTGGTGCAAGGACATCAAGTATTGCACAAGATGTCACTGCTGTGAAAGAATGTAAATTGCCTCCAGTTGTCGGATATAACACTGATGTCTCACAGGGAGCTGTGATAACAGTGTCTACCTTCAGTTTGGCTAATCTTGCTGCAGCAAAGAACAAGTACCTTGCTTATGGTTGGTCCTCTGGATAACATTACAAATGCAACAATTTTTGGGCGTAAAATAAACATATTTTAGAATCAAGGTGATAAGATTGCAAACAATTATAAAAACAGTATTTGTGGGGGCTTACGCTGTGATTTATCAGTGGTTTTCGGTATGTTCAATGGGTCAACCCAATCATAGGATTTAACATGCATTGAACCATAAAGGAGCTTGCTCAAGACAGTCATTCCAGGGTGATCGTGGAGTGGGATAACAGCTGATGTTGGCAAGCAAAATATACCTATCTACACAAGTGTAAAAAATCTCAGTTTAGCTATTTCCAAAATCATTCAAATCTCTAGGCTGTAACCTTTGGAAATTTACATCTTACCTTGAAAATTCCAGGCCATTATACCCAAAAAATTACATGTTAAAATATCTATTTCTACAGGCCTTCCTACAAGTCATAAATACCCAAAGTACCTTCAGCATTCAATCTTGCATATAAAGTTTAGTTTGATTACCCGAACTGTTAAATAGATAAAACCAAAAAAATGTCAATGTTCAAACATTTAATAAAATGTGCTTGCCAACAATAACAATGACTGCCTTCATACACCTAATCTTTGGTCCATCCACCAGAGTCAGGAATGTTTGTTGGTCTCATCAATGGATTCGACATCATAAGTTGTTGACCATAATCAAGTCCCATTTGCTTTAGTCTGTGATTGTTCAATTCAGAAACGTCTCTCAAGCTCTTTGCAGTGCCTTGTAATGTTTTGTGCAAAATTGAGAGGCTTCTACCTAAATTATTTTCGGCAAAATCCCTTTGTTCCATCAGAGAAAGAAACATCAATCCTTGCATTCTCTATTTGCTTGGTACAGGTCTATTGCAGAACATAACAGTGACATCGATAACAGTTGAACCCAGCAATGGGTCAATGATCTAAAACTAAGGATGGCCCAAATGGTTTCAAATGGGGGCAATTTTTTCTCTGAACTGTCAATTTCTAATAGGATTCTCTCCAAATTGCTTTGGCGAATTTTCAAGGAGTGGAAGATACATAAAAAGAAAGACAAATGGTTTTAAACATATTCCCACAGAACCTCATTTGATAAGATGAGCCAGCAACCAAAAGAGCAGATCAATGGGACTAGGAAGTACAAACTACAAACAGTTATAACAAACTGTGGCAGTGCAAAAGGCTACTCCTGAAAGCTAGAAAATAAAAGAAATAAGTGCCTAAGCAATGCAATAAACAAAGTGAGAGAACCACTATATATCACTACAAAGAGATGTAGAAGCAGAAGGGAGGAAGAAGAAGTATATATTATCACATCAATCACTTAGAAGGCACCAATACACTACCCGATGATGTCATCTAGTTTGTGCCTAGGGCTGAGAGGGCTTGGTTGGGTGACCTGAGAGAAGCTCAAAAACAACCAGCAGAGACTCCTAATATTTGAAGCCGATGGAAAGAATCTAGTAATGGCAATCTAGGTCCCTGCAGCGGGTTGTTGAGCAGGCCCACACTAGGAACGGGCACCCCTCTATGTCCTCGTGGAGATGAGTTGTCTGGCCTTTGAACATGAGGTTATACATAATCTCACAGATCTAGTACACATTATGTCCAACTCTAAAGGGTCTACACAACGTTTACCTCCAAACATTGATGTTATGTACCTACCCATACTATTATTCTTTTCTTCTCTTTATCTACCTTTATCTCTATCTTCCTCTCTTTTACCAAGATATGTAGAACCACACTAATTGTCCCACTCCCACATCCATTATGTTATTTTTTCTTTCTTTACATCTACTCTTTAAATCAGACCTCATATGTATGGAGGGGTTATGCTAATATATGTGAACTCATTCGAGATTACCCCCTCAACATGGTATTGGAGGTCGCCCCCTCGAAATGGCCAGTAATATAATATCTTCTTCTTTTATATCATTACTTGTTATTCCTTACAACGGGGATGTTATTTTTTGGCATTGGATATTAATGGCATATTTAAATTCATATCATCAATTTTGAGTAGTGTTGTCGCCTTATACACACCTGGGGTAACGTGGAAGAAATCTTCAATCCACTTGGTATGTCCTTGGGGGCAAGTTTCGAGTCAAGGTGTCGTCACCTGATGCTCAACTCCTCCGTCTAGGCCAACTCCTAGCGAAGCCAAGGAGGGTAGTCCCTATGAAAAATAATGTAAGGCTTTTACTCAACTGAAACTGAAAAGCACAACTATTCTAGGAGTTTATATTTGAAGCACAAGATAATATTAAAGCAGCATAAGTTTAATCAAAGGATACTGCCTGTGAAACAAACCATAAGCATCAATTATTCACCACAAAACTTTAAATCAATAGATAAGCTGACAAGAAATAAATAGAGATAGACCAGTGCCAGATGAAAGCAAATTGTGATGTGATGAATGTGCCGCGTTAATTTTATCTTGAGTATTTTAGTTAGGGGATTTGGAATATTAAAAAAGGGTTTTGAGACCGTGAAGTGGGGATTGAAGTCGAGGTCTCCACTCTTTGTGTGCAAAGTGAAATGTGGCCTCCTTGTTCGTTATTCCCCAATCTTATAGACTTACCGACCGGGTGTGTCGTAGGTCCAACGAGGAGATTTTCCCCTTGACTTAACACACTCCACCCAAGGTAGAGTTCTTAGATGAATAACACAACTCAGAGATTTTCCTAATTATACTAGCATGCGTTGCTCAAACCATTTCTGGGTCCCCAAAGCCACTTGAGCATAGCAGTAGGATTGCATACGTGGTTTAAACAACTCAGGTTTATTCCAATATCTTGAAAAAATGAAACTAGCAATTAGTGTCCTATGAAAACAAAGTAACCTAAAACTTGAAATTAATTTTAGGACTTCGATTTAGTGAGATGAGTTTATTTTATCTTTTTTTATGCAAGTTGAAACTAAGAAAATAAAAGAAATGGGACACAACCCCGAAAAACAAGAAAGGGAAAAAAGACACCGGTTCCCCCCCAAGGGCAAGGGAAGCGACGAGAGACGAGCTTTGTGGCTCGCAAACTTTATTACAATCCTAAACTATTTTCTTTTTAGAGGCACTTGATCTTTATACGAGAGATCAAGGCTTACAATGCCTTTTCCAGTAGCAAAAATGAACTACAAAGCTCCTGGGAGCACCAGGGGGTTCCTGAAAGAGGTTAAACTTCAAAATTTTGGCGGAGCCTCCTCTTGTACCTGTTATTTCTGCGTGAAAACAGCAAGCTATTAAACTCAAAAGATGGCCAAAAACACTTTGGGAAGTGTCTTTGGTCAACCCAAAAAATTTGCAAAAAATTGACTAAGTTAAACTAGGCTAAGACAAGGGAAAGTAACTAAGGAGTGAGAGCTAGAAATCTAGCCTCCTTAGGGTCTTTTAAGCTGATATAAAATCAGCATAAAAAGCACTTTAAATTGCAGATTTATAACTTTTAAAGCACGCAAAGACTTGCCTATTACTAGCCTCAAAATATACTAAAAGAGATAAAGGCTAAACTAAGGCAAAATTTAGACTAGATCTAGGTAAAAGATAAAATTCCTTAAATAAAGTTTAAATCTAATCTTTTAGAGATGCATGCAAAGGAATTAGAACAGATGTATCTTTATCAAATCAACTATCTTCTTGCATGCAAACTAAAACCCAAAGAAACAATTTTTTTTTAAATAGAATTTGAGTGAGGGGAAGAGAAAACTTGAAGAAATAGAACTTGGGCAATGGAGTCTCTCGGTGGATTGAGGAGGGACTATGTCTTTGAATCTTGGAATTGTGAAAGATGCAAACTAGCTCAGCCACCTTTCCAAGCAATGAGATCATGTATGCTTCAAACAACTTGCAAAAAAGATTGTTAAATTCTAGACCTCCCTACACATGAAATCTAGATAGCATGTAATTAAACAAAATTTGCATGCAAATCTTTAACCACGTATGTAAGAAGACAAAAAGTTCTAGAAAACAAACTAGTTCAAAAGATATTTTCCTACCGGGTGACAACACCCCTTCAAAGGCCAATATCAACAATAGAAAAGCAAGTAATTACAACATCACCTCATAGATTTGAGCACATGACAATGATCATCCACACACTTGCACAATACACCTTCATGAACTCCAAAGTCTTTATTCAATCTTCAAATAGCAAATAATGATACAATATAGGTATACGTCTTCCCAAAACTCCAACTAAACAATAGAGAGGGGTAGCCTCATTTATATAGCAAAAGGGGTGACAACTCCAAAGGGAATGTGCAAGTCTAAGAGGAGATGCGCATAGGTTAAGGGGAGTGGTGCACTAGTGAGGTGGGAGATGTGTGGAGTGGATGGAAGGTAAAGGGTAGTGAAGTAGGGGTAAGAGGGCGTGAACTGAGGGTGAGTGGGAGTGATGTGAGGTGAAGTGAGTGTGAGTGGGAGTGGGAGTGCATGCGGTTGCCTTGGGATGTGCACCACCCCTCCTAAGTGCGCTAACTATGCAAGTGGGGTCGAGTCCCTTCATTGGGATCTCCTCCACACTTATGTCACTCTAGTTGAAGTCGCCTTTCCCTTTGCTAAACTCGCCTAAGCCTTCAGTCAACTGGGGACAAGGAAAAAACATGTTTCCAACATGTTCCCCAGTTTCCCTAAAAAATAGGGATTTAATGTCGGCCCCACCATAAAGTGAAAGATAATTAATGTAAAAGATAATTAATATGGTAATTATTAATTATATTGTGAGTTATTGAGGTCGGCCCTGTTGTGCCAATAGACACTGTTGTTGATAGGCTCAGTCTAATATAAATAAAGGTAAATTCCTCATTTGATGAAACACAACACAAGTGTGAGTTTGGAAATTTCAGCAAGTACTTGTTCTTGGGAAAAGTGCGCACCTCTTGGGCGCTAGTCTTCTAGGGTTTGTGAGCACCCTTTTGTGTGCTAGGTTTTATGGTGGTGGAGGTCTTTCTCTTGAAGAATATAGTAAAGGATTGGCTAGGTTTTCTTCCCTTGTTGAGAAGGGTTTCCCAAGATACTTCTTGTGTACTTGTGCATGGTATTTCTTCTTGTGATCTTGGTTGCTGCAACAAATTGTTAATGGTGAAACTGCATATGACTATGGTTCAAGTAAAATGCTAAAAATGGAATGAACTTCATGCTTTAGCCTAGCTTATTGAAAAAATCAACACATGATACATGTCTTGCAGTCAGTATTATCTCTCGTGTTGTGGGTCGTGGCAACATCAAAATCTATTGTTCCACGGGGACACGTTCCCCAGGGTGGGGGACTCCTAGGCGTCTCCCCTTGAAAAGGGGGACTTTTCGACATCCCCCCTTGAAAGGGGGACTCCTTGGCATCCCCACCGAATTTTTGCCTAATAAAGCTTAAAAAACAAAAATTTGAAAACAAAAATTTTAATTTAAAAAGCAAAAATTACTATTCACTATTTTTGAGTTTGAGTAATTCCAATTTACTATTTCAGACTTTAGTATCTACTATTTTGCTTGGTATTAATTAGATTCTAGAATGATGAATGATGAATTTAAATCAATGTAGCAATATTTTACTATTTTTGTTTCAACTTTCATTTATGATTTACGAATCAATGTATTTCATTACTGAATTTGAATTTGAATGTTGAATCATGTTTAATAGTTTATATCATTTACAAGTTTTAATTTTCAATTTACTAATTTAGTAGTATTTAGTATTTTACTAAGGAATTTGCATGGGATGAATTGTTATTGTTGAGATTTTATCATTATTATTTTTATTTTTAAAATTTTATATTTTATGTTTTTTATATTATATATGTGACGTCACCTCGTCCCCTATTTCCCTAAAATCCCTAAAATGTGGGGATACTTCCACACATCCCCCCTATGCATCTCCCCGCACCCGCATCCCTCTGTCCCGGAGTCTTAGTGGAACATAATTTGATTTTGGTGTATAGTTGAGAGAGGTACATGGTGCATAGAGAAGACATTGAGATATGGAGTTGTGAACCATACTCAGTTGTTGATTGATTGAACTACTTAGAGGCAGGTTATGGACATCTACAAAATGCTTGGTCCAGATAAGTGTGCTATGCTTTGGGACAAACAGTTGTGTTTAATGTAACCATTAAGGGATGGTATTAAAGAATATTTTATAATGGTCATATCATATAATATTACATAACTTAGGACTTTATGTATAGGAACTTTATGTTATGCAGAATTCATAAAGTAGGTGACTTGAATGTTAATCAAGTCACATATCGTTTATGGTTAAGTTGAAGAGGTCATGTAATGTATGCCTCTCACACACGAGACTCTTGATTATGTAATGTGTTTTCCACTTTGAATAATATAACGAATCTCTCTCTTCTCTCTCTGCATATTTCTAATATTGTGTATTTGCATATTTAACACTGCCACATGGCATATATTAGGTATATGGTGGGAGGACTTTGGCAGCCATGCACCTAAGCTCCAAAAGCTTGCTATCAAAGTGATAAGCCAGACTTGCAGTGCTTCTGGATGTGAAAATAATTAGAAAATGTTTGAGCACATGCATTCTAAACAGTGCCCTTGGTTGGCAAAAATGAATGAGTTTGTGTTTCTGCACTACAATCTTTGACTCCACAACAAATAATTGAAAGGAAACTTTGACTCCACAACAAATAATTGAAACGAAGTTATAACTAGGAATGTCGAAGCCATACAACTAGACAAGGTGAATCCAACTTCAAATTGGATTGTTGAGGCAAAGGAGCTGACTTTTAGAGATGAGGACCATGTTGTCGTCCTTATACACACTTGCAAACGTGAGCTAAGTCATGCTCACTTAGTGTGTCCTTGGAGGCACAATGCCTAGGTTCAAAGTCCACGCTGTCACTTTGACCGGAACCTCTTCCGTCTAGGCTAACTCCCAAGGAAGCCAAGGGGGGTAGACCCTAGTTACTAGATGAGATTAGCGTTTAAGTTCTAGGAGTTGGTTTTAATTAGTTATATGGTTTAGGGAAAATCTAGCCTATGATTTTAAGCAGCAATGTGAGATGCAACAATTAGTATGAACAGTCACACTGTTTCCTAGGACGACTAAGACTAGTGCCTAAGATTGGGCAAGGGGTCAACTAAGTTAAAGGGAGTTTGATTACAATAGATTTACAAAGATGACAAAAGATTAAGTACAAGATAGATACAAAGATATAATAAAGAATATCTAAGATTACAATAAGGCTAAACTAGAATAGATACAAGATATACAGATATTAACAAGTTGCTTGCATGTGCAGGAAATGAAGATAATCAAGATAAGACAACCATCAACACATCAAGCCAAGCATGCTCACAATAGATCTTACTCTATTGGCCTGCTTATCAATGGCACATAACCAATCACTCAAGACCCAGTCAAGAGAGTGCCTCCAGGGGGATGCACAACTTCTTGAGGGATCACACCACGAATTTGGAACAACAGCATAAATGAAAAGTGCTTGAAAATGTAAAGTATTCCAGATCATAGATGTAACCACTTAGATAATTATTCCACAACTTATGAAAATGACTTGCATGTAAAAGTAACATTAAGATATAGTGCTTACAAGTGTAAATGTAGATTGTCGAAGTTGTAGATTAAGGATTGATTAAAGTGGTTAATTGAGATTCAATCCTATCTAAGTGTCAACCCAATACTTTCCTCCCCTAATTACCAAGTAACTGTTGGGTGCTCAAGAAGTAAGGCAACGAGACCCACCCTAGCTCCACAGGTCAGTCCTAAGATAAGAGTACTCCCGGAAAAGGACGTTGAGCGCCACGAGACCGTCCTCGGCCTATCACCTTTCCGTTGCTTTCTCCGACCTTGTTTTAAATGGCGAAGATGGTTGGTAAAGGTGCCCTATTAAGTCTAATGAGTTATTAAATCTATGAGCTAAGTATTGAAGTGTTTGAGTGTTTTAAGCTTGCTCAAAAGTGCCAAATGAGCCAAAAACTGAAATTGCAAGTTATGAAGATTGAAGCTCTTAAATGTGAAATTATTGCGTGTGAAACGTTAAGAACTTGAAATAACTTGGAATTGAAAAACAATTGTTTAAACCATTAAGATACCCATGTTTGCATGCATGTGTGAAAGATAAATATTTAAGAAATTATAGCTTGCATGCAAAACAATGACAAAAAAGCAAAAGATTTACTTATGCCTCCACGGACCTAAACTAGCATTGGTTGTGTGAGATCTACTCTAGATAATTTTAGCTTTAAGCATGCATGTAAGATACCACAACTAAGCTAGCTAAACGATGAAAGGAAAACATAAAAGAAACTAAACTAAAGTTGGAAGACAAAAACTGAAATGACAGAGAAGGCAAGCCACTTGGGTACCCTCCTTTGGGCTTGCTTACAATGCTTTAGATAGAAAAGAAAGAGAGGACAGAGTTAACACTTTGAAAGGAGGTCCTTGGAGGTGTGTTGTGACTGAAAATGGACAACATGCACCCTTGACCTAGCAAGAACCTACAAAAATCAGCAAGCTATTGCTTGCTGATTTTGCTGCAACACACTCAATAAAAGTTAAAAAAAATTATGTTTTGCAACAGAAATTTCCTACATATAAAAACCAAAAATATAATTGATTTAAAATGACCTATCCAATGAGTTAGATACCAAAATCAGAATATGAATAGAATAGAAAAGGTAATATGAACATCTTATGAAGTTTAAGTGAGTGATGAGGGTATATCCAAGCTTGAATCTATCCCAACAACCCTCTTGAGATGACCTGCAAATCTTGAACACAATGTGAGAAAGAGAACATATAATGTATAGCATGCATCAATATTACAACAAAGTTTATATTATAGATGCATGCAAAACATATAAATCAGCAACTATCCTATTGCTAGACTTAGCTAAGTAAACAAAATTTACCTAAGCATATGTTCAATATCCACAAAATATCCAAAATAATAACAATTTCACCTCACAATAGCATGGAAATCCAGACCAAGTCTTGCACTCCAGTGTTCCTCCAAAGCTCTTCTTTTATTACCAAGGGGAAGAGGTTCTAGCAACAAAGTTGCTCCAAGCTCTTCAAGAACAAATGAACCAAAGCAAGATGACAATGAGAGAGAGAGGGAGATGGTAAGAAATTGGTAGCATAACAATACTCACAAGAATGGTCGTGAATGAATGAGGGAGAGGTCTCATTTATAGCAAGAGAAGGCAAAGATACCCCTCTTGGATCTTTGCCATTTGTGAAAAATCCAACTCAAGAGAAACTCAAGTCGAGGAAGGCGTGAGCTTTTAGGTTAAGACATGAATAGCAAGTGGGGATGAGGTGGAGGGTGAGTTGGCCATCTAAGAGGGGCGTATTGGCCAAGGGAACGCCCACACATAGCTTTAAAAGGTACCTTCCGCTTTCAAACGAGATGTTTCCACTTTTTCAAATGGAGAGGGCACAACTTCCAAATGGGACATGAGCTTTAGAGTGGAGTGTGGTTGGAGTGTGTTGGCCACACTCTAAAGAGGACGTGGAGAGGTTAGGAGGGGCCCATAACTCATTTAAAAACGAATTACTAAGTCTCACGTGGGAAGGGGGCGCATTTCCCCATGAGGGGCGTGGGGGTTTTGAGTGAAAAGTGAGTTAGGGATGAATTAAAGGTTAGGAAGGGGATTGGGTAGGCTAGGATGTATCTCTCTCATCGTTATTCACCTTTACTTCACTTAATTTGCTCATTAATTACACAATTGACACTTTTCCCATGTCTTGGGTTAGCAATTAAAACTGTTTTTATCTGACTAAAACTCCTATGTGGACAAAACCCTAGCAAAACTTGTCTGACTGAGTTGAAACTTGGTCTAAGGGTGTAGGGGGTGTCATTCCATTTCTTTTGAGCACAAATACCCCTATCAAAAGCCCAATGACCTAGCTTTTACAATTTTTCATCAAAATTAATTAATTAAATTTCCAACCTTAGGAAATTTTAATTAATTAAAAAAAAACTATCTAGACTCTACGAAATTCCGCAAAACTTTTTGAGTTGTCTTACATGGTCATTTACATCATCCCTAAACACTAGCTACCAAAGGGTGACTTCATTAAAACGCCTTTCAGCACTTCGGAGGATTTATTAATAGTGGGAGCGAAAAACTCAAGGGAAATTAATAAGGCTGGTTAGGCCAAATTAACATCTTGAGGATAAAAAACACTCAGTGAAAGGAACTCTCCAAATGAAGAAATCCTAAGGTAACTGACCTAACTATGATCCATGCAGACCTATTACATTATTAACCCACGCAGGGGTGCGGAAATTCCATTTACAAAAATGTGTGTTGGACCAAAAATTGCCCCGTAGAACCAAACAGTCTCTGACTTGTTTACATCTGATGATGCATATCTTCATGGTACATGGAGTTGACCCCCTGGTTGAATAGGTGGTCAACATCTGGCTCCACATGGGGACGTGTGTTCGATCTTCTCACATGGGACGGAGAGCATACAAGAATCCAACATCTACACTCAGAGTGCTCACCAATATCCAACATAAATATACATATATATCAATGAATAAATAAAATGCTACAAACAACATTTACATAATGAAATAACTAATGTACAACATCTATAATTACAAAATGAAACTATGTTACAAAAAATAATTCTAAGTACATATCAACATAATGAATGAAATAATACAAAACTGAAATACAAGGAGAAGGGTTAGAGATACGTTACAAAGGGTGTCCCTTTGGACACCAAGTTGCCGCATGAAAAAACTCTTCAAGGAGGGGTCCTCTCACTAGCATGTCTGATTTTATGTCGCCCCACTAACTGAGAAGAGTTGCCAGAAAACTGATACACTTTATGTCGATTTCTGATCTTTTCATGTGAATCCCAGTTTCTAACCTTAGGCAACTTGCGACAATCCCCTTTAAATAATTTCTGATGGTTTTCCATAGGTGCCAATAGGGATGGTATACTTTACTTTATCAATATTTATCTTACCATCCTTACTACTTTCCATCAGATTTTCATCATAATATCTATCTTTGATTTTCCCAATCTCTGAAAAATAAGGAGGGTGTGGCCCAAGAATTCCATCTATTCTGGCATCTAATTGTTTCCTTTGATGAAGGTTGAGCTGATAACATATTTTCGACTGACAAATCGAACTCTGACTTTAATTCTGAAGGAGGCAAACCATTATTTGTTTTATCCAAATCTTCTTCAAGAAGAAAAGAAGCCCATCAAAAGAATCATGAGATTAAACATTACAAATGCTTGGGGGTTTACTATTTAGTTCCATCTTGGTAAATGCGGGAGTAGACTCTATCTCATAACATCCCCATTTCTACTTCGATACACAATCTCATTTACTCTCGATACACAATCTCATTATCCTTTCTCCTAGGATCTTCCACATGATACTTTCTTTCCAACTCTCTATCTAATCTAAACGTTAAACCATTTGGAGTTGAAATGGTGGCATAAGTTAAATCCATTTGTAAATTACCACCTAAATCTATAGTTGTCTTTCTATTTAGCAACATACCCCAAGTATCTAGCACATCAATCACAACAATGTCCATCTCAATCATGATATCTGGGAATGCAGCCAAGTGTACTTGTAATCCCTTAATCAAACCATGCACCTCAATTGTTCTGCTATCCATAGCACAAATGTTATGATAAGGTCTAGATATCCTTAAGTTCAATTGTTCCATTACTCTCTTAGTCATAACATTTGAGGTAGCTCCTGAATCAAGCATACAATTGTGAAGAATAAAATCATTCACAAGTAAGGATAGGAAGAAAGATCTATTATTTTTGTTTCCCCTATCCATATTTTGCAAAATGACCGGTGCATCCTGATAAGTTCTTGTTGGTGGAATGTCAACACTTTTCTGAGAAGGACAATCTATGGATCTGGGTAGATTTTCCCTCTAAGAAGGAATCTTCATTATTTCCGACACAAGCACCAACATCTTTGCATTATTTAACCATCCTCCTAAGTCAATATTCAATTCTGAGCTTGCATACACATTTTGACTTAGGGGGAGTGGGAGCTACCTTGGGAATGTTTGCTTGGTTTTTGTCTTGATTTTATTTCCATTCCTTTGGTAGGTAATGCCTCTAAACTTAGCCATTTCAGCTATCTGTTGTGGAGTAGGCTTAGGACCAAACTTTTCTGTTGCCTTATCCATCACAACATCACTCATGCAATTCATGTTACTTACCCCCTCATTATCTTCATTCCAATCCATCCGATCATACATGCCAACGTTATACTCATGACCAAACATATTAATTTGTTCATTCTCTGATCCATAAGGTCCCATCTCACTACTAAGGTGAAGGAAGATTCGGCAAGTTGATTCATCATGAAATTGCTCACAAGGTCTACAATAATGAATAGACTAGTGGTCAACCCAGTTAGTGGATTCAAATGGATTTGGCGGTCTTTTATCTTGGGGAGGAGGTTTCTTAGACCATTTGTCATTTGGCCTATGTTGGGGCCTACTAGCTTGGCCCCTTTCCATGGCTATCAAACTATTTTGCATGGCATTCCTCTAACTAACATGCTCCTTCAATTGATTAGCATGATTATTTTCCACTTGTTTAATCAATTGAGTGAGTTCCTTAATGCCATCACTAGAAGACCCTTGATTCTCCACATTCTTTTTCTTCTCTTCATTAGGTCGAGAAGAAGTTCCTCTAGTAAAACCAGGAATGTTAGACTTCCTAGCATCCTGCATATTCTTATCAACTTTGATAGTTGTAGCTTGTGCTACTTTCAAATTATGAGGATCCTTATCCCTTAAGGCATACCTCATTTCCCCCTCAAAGGCCTCCATATAATATATCAAGACTGCAGCATCTGAGGGTTTTATATCATCATGAAGACTCTTCGCCAAACTATTGAACTTAGTGTTGAACACTTCGACAGTTTCATTCTCTTTCTTATGACTAGAACTGAGGGCAGCTAATTGAAACCTATGTTCCTTCTAATCACCCCATCTCTTCTTGAATTCATCCAATATTGAATCAAGGGTGCTAAACTTTGTTGGATCAAAATCAGTAAACCACTCAGCAGCATCACCTTCTAGTGAATACACAAATAGGGTCATTTTTACATCTTTTTCATTATGACCCCAACAATATCTCTCAACACACATCTGGAAGTTCAAGATGTGAGACTTGGCACTAATGGCATTGTTTCCCTGAAAGGTAGGTAACTTATCAATGGCCTTCTCAGGGACTTGATGAGGAGCACCTTGGATTGCTGCAAAATTAAAAGGCCTCAAAAACACACTCATGGTTGCATTAGGAGTATTAATGGGATTATAAACAGTTTGTTGATTATTAGTTTGCAACAAGAATTAGATATCAATGAGTGCTTCTTCTCCAAGACTTTCAAGTAGCCTCCTAGGGGCAAGGCAATTTATCCTCCTCCTATAAACCTTTTCGGGTTCGGGAAAAAAATAAATCAATCCTTGTGCAACGCTCCTAGTAATATACCTGACAGATTTTTTCAATGGAATCGCCACTTGGAAAGGAATCACACGAAATCAATCAATGCAAGTTCAAAGAATTTTAGGGACTAAAGTTTTTATTGTTTAGTTCTAAAAGAATAAGTTAAGTCGTTTTGACCAAGGATAAATGACTTATCCCCGGCAACGGCGCCAAAAATGTTGTCATCCTTATACACACTTGCAAACGTGAACTAAGTCCTGCTCACTTAGTGTGTCCTTGGAGGCACAATGCCTAGGTTCAAAGTCCACGTTGTCACTTTGACCTGAACCTCTTCCGTCTAGGCTAACTCTTAGGGAAGCCAAGGGCGGTAGACCCTAGTTACTAGATGAGATTAGCGTTTAAGTTCTAGGAGTTGGTTTTAATTAGTTATATGGTTTAGGGAAAATCTAGCCTATGATGTTAAGCAGCAATGCAAGATGCAACAATTAGTATGAACAATCAAACCGTTTCCTAGGACGACTAAGACTAGTGCCTAAGATTGAGCAAGGGATCAACTAAGTTAAAGGGAGTTTGATTACAATAGATTTACAAAGATGACAAAAGATTAAGTACAAGATAGATACAAAGATATAATAAAGAATATCTAAGATTACAATAAGGCTAAACTAGAATAGATACAACAAATACAAGATATACAGATATTAACAAGTTGCTTGCATGTGCAGGAAATGAAGATAATCAAGATAAGACAACCATCAACACATTAAGCCCAGCATGCTCACAATAGATCTTACTCTATTGCACTGCTTATCAATGGCACATAAACAATCACTCAAGACCCAGTCAAGAGAGTGCCTCCAGGTGGATGCTCAACTTCTTGAGGAATCACACCACGAATTTGGAACAATAGTATAAATGAAAAGAGCTTAAAAATGTAAAGTATTCCAGATCATAGATGTAACCACTTAGATAATTATTCCACAACTTATGAAAATGACTTGCATGTAAAAGTAACAGTAAGATATAGTGCTTGCAAGTGTAAATGTAGATTGTCGAAGTTGTAGATTAAGGATTGATTAAAGTGGTTAAGTGAGATTCAATCCTATCTAAGTGTCAACCCAATACTTTCATCCCCCAATTACCAAGTAATTGTTGGGTGCTCAAGAAGTAAGGCAACGAGGCCCACCCTAGCTCCACAGGTTAGTCCTAAGATAAGAGTACTCCCGGAAAAGGACGTTGAGCATCACAAGACCGTCCCCGGCCTATCACCTTTCTGTTGCTTCCTCCGACACTGTTTTAAATGGCGAAGATGGTTGGTAAAGGTGCCTAATTAAATCTAATGAGTTATTAAATCTATGAGCTAAGTATTGAAGTGTTTTGAGTGCTTTCAGCTTGCTCGAAAGTGCCAAATGGGCCAAAAACTGAAATTGCAAGTTATGAAGATTGAAGCTCTTAAATGTGAAAGTATTGCATGTGAAACGTTAAGAACTTGAAATAACTTGGAATTGAAAAACAATTGTTTAAATCATTAAGATGCCCATGTTTCCATGCATGTGTGAAAGATAAATATTTAAGAAATTATAGCTTGCATGCAAAACAATGATGAAAAAGCAAAAGATTTACTTATGCCTCCACGGGCCTAAACTAGCATTAGTTGTGTGAGATCTACTCTAGATAATTTTAGCTTTAAGCATGAATGTAAGATACCACAACTAAGCTAACTAAACGATGAAAGGAAAACATAAAAGAAACTAAACTAAAGTTGGAAGACAAAAACTGAAATGACAGAGAAGGCAAGCCATTTGGGTATCCTCCTTTGGGCTTGCTTACAATGCTTTAAATAGAAAAGAAAGAGAGGACAGAGTTACCACTTTGAAAGGAGGTCCTTGGAGGTGTGTTGTGACTGAAAACGGGCAGCATGCACCCTTGACCTGGCAAGAACCTGCAAAAATCAGCAAGCTATTGCTTGGTGATTTTGCTGCAACACACTCAACAAAAGTTAAGAAAATGTATGCTTTGCAACAGAAATTTTAGTGAGTGATGAGGGTAGATCCTTGCTCGAATCTATCCCAACAACCCTCTTGAGATGACCTGCAAATCTTGAACACAATGTGAGAAAGAGAACATATAATGTATAGCATGCATCAATATTACAACAAAGTTTATATTATAGATGCATGAAAAACATATAAATCAGCAACTATCCTATTGCTAGACTTAGCTAAGTAAACAAAATTTACCTAAGCATATGTTCAATATCCACAAAATATCCAAAATAATAACAATTTCACCTCACAATAGCATGGAAATCCAGACCAAGTTTTGCACTCCAGTGTTCCTCCAAAGCTCTTCTTTTATTACCAAAGGGAAGAGGTTGTAGCAACAAAGTTGTTCCAAGCTCTTCAAGAACAAATGAACCAAAGCAAGATGACAATGAGAGAGAGAGGGAGATGGTAAGAAATCGATAGCATAACAATACTCAGAAGAATGGTCGTGAATGAATGAGGGAGAGGTCTCATTTATAGCAAGAGAAGGCAAAGAGACCCCTCTTGGATCTTTGCCATTTGTCAAAAATCCAACTCAAGAGGAATTCAAGTCAAGGAAGGCGTGAGCTTTTAGGTTAATACATGAATAGCAAGTGGGGATGAGGTGGAGGGTGAGTTGGCCATCTAAGAGGGGCATATTGGCCAAGGGAACGCCCACGCCTAGCTTTAAAAGGTACCTTCCGCTTTCAAACGAGATGTTTCCACTTTTTCAAATGGAGAGGGTGCAACTTCCAAATGGGATGTGAGCTTTAAAGTGGAGTGTGGTTGGAGTGTGTTGGCCACACTCTGAAGAGGACGTGGAGAGGTTAGGAGGGGCGCACCTCATGAGGAGGGGCCCATAACTCATTTAAAAACGAATTACTAAGTCTCACTTGGGAAGGGGGCGCATTTCCCCATGAGGGGCGTGGGAGTTTTGAGTGAAAAGTGAGTTAGGGGTGAATTAAAGGTTAGGAAGGGGGTTGGGTAGGCTAGGATGTGTCTCTCTCATCATTATTCACCTTTACTTCACTTAATTTGCTCATTAATTACAAAATTGGCATTTTTCCCATGTCTTGGGTTAGCAATTAAAACTGCTTTTATCTGACTAAGACTCCTATGTGGACAAAACCCTAGCAAAACTTGTCTGATTGAGCTGAAACTTGGTCCAAGGGTGTAGGGGGTGTCATTTCATTTCTTTTGAGCACAAATACCCCTATTAAAAGCCCAAGGACCTAGCTTTTACAATTTTTCATCATAATTAATTAATTAATTAAATTTCCAACCTTAGGAAATTTTAATTAATTAAAAAAAACTATCTAGACTCGACGAAATTCCGTGAAACTTTTTGAGTTGTCTTACATGGTCATTCACATCATTCCTAAACACTAGCTACCAGAGGGTGACTTCATTAGAACGCCTTTTACCACTTTGGAGGATTTATTAATAGTGGGAGTGAAAAACTCAAGGGAAATTAATAAGGTTGGTTAGGCCAAATTAACATCCTAAGGATAAAAAACACTCAGTGAAAGGAACTCTCCTAATGAAGAAATCCGAAGGTAACTGACCTAACTATGATCCATGCAAACCTATTACATTATTAACCCACACAGGGGTGCGGAAATTCCATTTACAAAAATGTGTGTTGGAGCAAAAATTGCCCCGTAGAACAAAACAGTCTCTGACTTGTTTGCATCTAATGATGCATATCTTCATGGTACATGGAGTTGACCCCCTAGTTGAATAGGTGGTCAACAAACCCCAGTTGGCTAGACTATGAAAGAGACATAGTTATCGATTCAATAGCACCATCGCAGTCAAAGGCAAGTTGTTCTCATTCATGATTTTGTGAGTTGCCATTGATTTTGTTCGACTTTGTATCCACTCTCACTTACATGCCATGGTCCATCTGGGCATCATCTATGTATTTTGGACTCTAAAGTATATATAAGAAAAAAATTATTTAAATTAATAAAATTCGAGGCCTTCCTACCAAAAAACTACTTGAATTTATTGTTTATATTTATTTTGAATATTGATATCATGTATATAGTAGATTTAAATTTATTTGACTCTGTCTCAATCTATTTTGATGTCTATATTTGATAGAGTGGAAAATCCCCATTCTCTTCTTACTTTTAGTGTACTTTTCAATTTGTCAAGTTATTATTGATTTTTCTGTGGACTTTTGCGAAGTCACCAGGATCAATCTTCATTTTGTATTTGTCAAGTCATTCCCGAGTCCAAATCATATGTCTTTGCTCAAAGTATTTCAAGTATTCAAGTTGTAGCAATGCTATAACCTTGTTAATGAGACCATTAATAAAGTAACATATTGTTGTGCCTTTCACATTACTTGATTCCAATTCTGTGCACATTAATGAAACCTAAGGACCTTTTATCTTGCATTGCCCTCATGTCCTAAAGATAACCAACTCTACCCAAATCTACTAATGATTTCAGAGATAATCGCCACACACCCATTGTAATTTTCCAATAAAGCTCATTGGAAAGACATGTCATGTGTTATGGTGGGGCAAGTTTAAATGAAATTATGGAATTTTGAGAATGTTCATGTAATGCACTTTATTTCGAACGTGACATTTTAGTTTCTTTTCTATGCAAGTGTAAAAATAGTATTTAGCACAATTATGAACTATTTTTGCTATCTAAATAAGCCTTTATAAGCTGCCTAGTTACAGAAGCATGGAAATAAGTTTTGCCACTCACAGTAAAGCTATCACATTCATAAATGTGCAAGTATGTAACAGGCTGTGACCATCGAGACACCATAGTTGAGTGTCGAATTCTTTGCATATTTTGTCCAAAAAAACCATACCCACGATCTTGTTCCAATGTATCTTCATTAAGCCCCACATCAGTAGGCCTAAAGGTATCTGCAAAAAATAATTACAATCAACCATAGTTTATGATGCCAGATAATTGGCATTGCTTCCAACAATTGAGATGGAAAAAAACTAAAACATAACCATGTAAAACACCAATAAAGTATTCATCTTCTGCAATTATACCGAAAAAGCATCCATATTACTTAATCAGATCTGAGATTGTTGACATTAAAATCATTGTAGCCTAAATGGATCGAATATATGTTATAAATTATTAAGTACGAGGAATTATTGATCAAAATGCCAAAAGCAAAATTGAGGCAGAAGATTTTAGTTAAATATCAATGCATCGCTATAAGCATAATAGATAAGAAATAACAAAATCACAATCATCCACACCACCTTATTGTTGGAATCCCTTCTTTTAGCAGGGCAGCAAGCTAGATCAATTACAAAGATGCAAAGAAATTATGTTTGAAAGAAGAAACAAATGCATGGCTAAGAACAAAATGAAAACTGGAGACACAGACCTGCAAAGAAATTTAGTATCTTCTTTTGCAAAGAAATCAGTGACAGAGGGTAGCGATGGACATGAGAAGGGTTTAGGTGCTCGAGGTGGCCCATAGATGTACCGTACAGACATGATCCATAGCGATGGAGAAGAGAAGGGCTTAGATGCTTGAGGTGACCCGCAGCGGCACCGTACAGACACTATCCATACGAGAACAAATTCAAGTGTACAAGAAAGGGTTTTCAGATGCCAATGGAGATGAGGAGTTTGTAAGGCATGCCTTTGGTGATCAAGGGCATCCTCGAATTCCTAGGTTTCATAATGTGTACCTGTGTCAAAGTCATTCATAGGAACATTTCCCCCCTAATTACATTCCTCTGAATCCAACTAAGAATGGGGGTGGGGTCCGAGAAGTGGTGCATTCCTTGAACGTTAAATTCTGTAGTGACGTGAAAGGTTCTTTTGCTCCTACTATACAAGGTAATGTGAGCGCCCTAAGGGCAAGTTAGTGACCAGCCCATGTGTGGATTCTCAAAGTATGGTTAGGCCTATGTCCATGGACTGTTAACTTTCGGGGTTACATGAAATGTGTTTACACCATGCTTGGGGTGCTTCATGAGATTTGGGGTACATGGTGTATGTTCAACCCCTGGATGGTCCAAGATGGGTTGGCACATGAGAGAGTCCTTGATGGATTTGCACAATTGAGATAACTTGCTCAGTGGATGCTTGACCTCGGATGGTTGTTGTCTTAGTGTTCTTCCCTTAGCATTAGATTTCTCTTGACAATTTGGTGGATGCCCTTCACTAGGGCCCCATGAAGGATTCACTTGCTAGGAGAACACCCTACATGGGATGAGCGTTGTGCACCTTGGAGGAGGGTATCGGGGTTGTACTAGAGGGATGTGGACTTGCCTTGTGGAGCTACATCACCTTGTTGCCATTATTGTGCACGACATCACCTTGGCGAATGACACATGTACTTTAGAGTGTAGTGTCTCACGTATGTTAGCCTACAAGTGCTCATTGTAGGTTTTGCTTGTAAAGGATAAGGCCCACATTGTATTGTTGATCCCCCTTCCCTCTCATATAAATAGACAAAGGAGAGAGTCTTTACATTCATATATGTTCATTCACTCACTTATAATCAATCTTGTGATGGCAAGTGACCTAGAGAAGAGTGTGCACTAGCCTCTCTCTCTCTCTCTCTAGACTCTTCACATGTGCTTGATCTCTCTCTTTCTCTTGAGTCACTAGGGTTTCTTAGTCTTCTTGGAGTATCTTGGAGCATCTTAGAGGTCTAGGGTTGGGGTTTATCCCTTGGACATTGGAGATTAGGGTTTTGTGATAAAACCCTAGGGTGTAATTGTTAAGAAGAGGAGGAGAGGACATCTTGCCTTGGAGGATGTGTTGGTGAGGATGAAATCGTTGGGCCTCCAAAGGCCTTCCCTTCATGCATTGGGGTCTTCTCTCCAAGATACAAGGGATCTCCCTCATCAAAGTGCCAAGTGTCCAAAACGTCACCCTAGAAGGGGGTGACATCACTCTTTTAGGGTGTTCTTCATGTGCAAACTTAAATATTTTGTGAAGGGGCAAAGTAAAGGGGGTTGGCCTCCTTACTTTGTGGTTTACCCTACCTTTATGTGGACAAACACTTCTTAGGAGTTTTGTATAAATAAAGATCATTTTCATTTCATTTGAACATAGTCTCTCATATGAGAAGAGCTACTTGGCTGAAATTTGCACCCCTCTTGGGCAATCTCTCTCTCTCTCTCTCTCTCTCTCTCTCTCTCTCTCTCATGCTATGGTTATCATTTGTCTTGTGGAGTAAAGTGGTGCACTATCTCTTGGAGGGTCTTTCTCTTGATATGGTGATGAAAATTCTTGGTAACTAGGGTTTTCTCTTGCATGCTCTTGGAATTAGTAAGGAAAATTTCCATTTTGTTAGCCCTTGGAGGAAAATAAGGGCATATACCCTCCACCAAGTTTTATCATTGTTGTTGGTTGAAAAGGCTATTGCAAAGGTTGCAAGGAGGAGTAAAAGGGCTTACACCCTCCTAGACTTTACCTTGTTAGGGTTATCTGCTCAAGGGAGTAAAAGAGCTTACACCCCTTGAGAAGTAGTAGGCCTAACCTAATACAAGAAGACTCCATAACCCATTTGGCAAGGCACTAATCATTTATTGCATTGGAGAAATAAATTACTTGCATTGGTAAATCTGATTTTGAGGGATATTGATCTTGTTCAAGTTGGAATCTTTTCTTGGTGTCTTAAGCTTGCTAAAGCCACTAGGGTGTTTTAATTGGCCTAGTAGTTCTTGAGTAGTAATCAATCAAAATTTACAGCCATTAGGGCTTGTTGACCCCAAAATCTCACCTTTGAGATTTGGATAGTCAAAGGGCCAGTCTAACCTTTCAGGCTGGCATTCAGAGGTTCTTCTTGATAGCACAGGACCATCATTCAAAGGTCTTCCAGGCACATTGATGCTTGTTCTGGTTAGTTGGAGGATGGTTTCTTACAGGAGTTGAGTTCAAAACTTGTTTCAGTGATTTCTAAGTTATTACGGGATGAGTTTTCAATTCCAGGCTTGAGTATGAGAGATTTGCAGCATTATGATACACTTCTTGCCCTTGAGGATCTTATTGACCCCTCACATCAGTTATTTGACAACATATTCTTACTCCTTGTCCAATTTTGCTTCCAATGAGTATAAACTTGATGGTATTTGGACAACTTTGCTTTTTGGGTGATGAGGTGACACAGGTGATGACTTGGCACGGTGAGGTGGCGACCCATGTGGGGCCTACACGCTTAAATTTGGGTCCTTTTCCTCCTAAAACTGGGCCCACTAAGGCGCCCAACACTTGCTAAATGAAAACCGAATAAAGCAAAGAAGTTTCCCAAAGTCATAAAGCATTCTAAAAGCAAGTCAAAGGTCAAACTAGGCGAGTTGTCTACTTTCTGCTTTAATTTTTAGCTTTCTGCTTTAGCTTTTAGCCTTTAGCTTTCATCTTTTTCCTTTCCCAGCTCTGCACTTTTCCTGCTTTAGCTTTTGCTTTAGCTTACCACTTTTTCCCTTTCCAAGCTTTCCACTTTTCTTGTTTTAGCCTTTGCTTTAAGCTTTCCACTTTTTCCTTTTCTCCCTTTTCCTTCCACTCTATCACTCATGCCCCCTATTTCTCTCCATGAGATGCGCCCATCTTACCTTTTTGCCACAACTTCTTCCTACCTAACCAGTTTTGACCCATTCGACCTCCATTCTCCTCCAGATAACCCCCAGATTTGACCAGATTGCTTGGGAAAGCTGCGCTTAGCCAGTTTTAGCAGGTCTTCGTGCATTTACATATGGAAAATGGACAGATTGACACTTGGGCGAGGGATATTGGCTAGCTTTTGGCCCAGTTTGGAAACATTAGGGCGAATCCTTCATGCAGTTAGCTATATATGCAGCATTCTTCCACAGTTGACAGGTCGATCACTCTATTGCAGGAGCATTACTACTCTCTCGTTCTATTCTATCTCTCATTCTATTCTACCTCTCATTCTAGCTTCAGATTCTCAGTTTCTTGGAGATCATTGTAACAGTTCTTGGCTTTTCTCTGTGATGGAGCCATTCCTCTTATTTGACATGAATAAAGAGTCTTATGTGTTGATTTTGGCCTAGATTCTTGTTGTTGCATTTGATTTCTAATTAATTGCAGGTGTTTGAAGTTCATCCTTCATTGGGGGTCGATTTGGCACCTTTGAAGTGCTCTTCCTTCTTGATTTACTGTCTTTTTGCATTCTAATGGTTCGCTCTGTTTAGGGTTTTCCACCAAAATTCATTTAAAAWCAATTTTTATGCTAGTTTTGGGTGAGGTTATCTAACCCTCATCCCAAAACCATCTTGTGCTTGTTTGATTTGTGTTTTGCAGGTCAAATCCCATCTATCAAGCAGCACGCCTAGGGTAGCCTCCATGTGGTTGGCATGCACCAGCCCAAAACGAGAGGGGTGATATCAGTTGTGACCTTAGGATCCACCCCTAAATTAAGCCTAGTTTGATTCCCTCAATCTACAACTGACCTAAAGCCTAGGGTGTCAAATTTAGCCTTAACAAATTGGCGTCGTTTCCAGGGAAGAAGTTCTAAGCCCTGGTAGACGACATTTTGGTGAGTTTTTAGTTCACCTGGTGACTCCACAAAGATCTAAAGCGACTCCATTGARGACCTTACATAGATCAGCCCGTTTAAACCCAACCCCACAGATCCTTGTTGCAGATTCGCATCTTTCGTCATCTTCATCATTTGCACAATCCCTACTTCCTCCTACCCCTGTTGCACAAGCGAACCTTTTATGTTTACCAGTTTTCCCAATGGAAGGAGTAAACCAACCTAGGGTTGCCTTCACGCTCAACCTGTATGCGCCCTTGAACTTGGCCAATGTTGCAAATCCTTTGAATGCTTTGCCTACTGGGATTTATGGAAAATACACGCCTACGTTTGCTAGGAACAACGCCATCACTGCAAAATCACACATCAAAGCTTTCTTGGAGTATCTGGAAAACATAGGTGTGACTGAAGAAGATGTGGTCATGAGTCTTTTTGCATAGTCACTAACTTTGGATGCAAGAGATTGGTACTACTTTTAGCGAACAGTATTGATGGTTGGACTACTTTTCATGACAGATTCATAGACAAATGGTCTCACAAACAAGACAATGCTTTTATCCTTAAATCTTTTTCCTTGATTAAAAAAGATGAAAACAAATCCATGGAAGAATTTAATTCACGTTTTATGAAAGCATATTATAAGATTCCACACACTGTTAGACCTAATCCTGCTAGTGCTTTAATCTTTTATATTGAACAGTTTGATGGATTATTTGGTGTTTTCTTGAAACAGAAGGAACCACATGATCTGGAAGGCGCTTTCAAAGAAGCCCTCAAGATGGAGAAGCATTTCGTCACTACAAATCAGGCCAAGGTTTCTTTGCAAGAGCTGCTAGATCCACAATGTCGAAAAACATCTCAAACCCCTTCTCCGCCTCTTGCCCAACCTCCTCTAGAAATCAAGAAAGAACCCAAGAAAGAGGAAGATGATTTGTCTAGTAATCCCCAAGTTGTGAGCCTGCTGCAAGACCTTGTCCAGAAGCTTAATCTCCAAGATAAACCCTCCCATCCACCTGCTTCATCCCAAAGGACTTTCAACCAGCAATGAAGAAACTTTTAGGCCCATAGAAATTTTGAAAACCCAAATCCAGCTCTAGGAGCGAACTTTGTAGGGAAAAACTCACTTTTCTCAAGCCCTTACTGTAGAGCTTGTGACATGCCTCATCCTAAGGATACGTGCCAGTTGTTTGCCCAATATGTGCATGTCTTCCTAGGATCAGATAGTCATGAGGACCACATGGTCAACATGACGGGAGAACTCCGGAGTTGGAAGACTCTCAAGAGCATCCCTATGCATCCTCATCAGAAATCCAATCTCACAACAGAGGTGTATTCCAAATTGACTCTTCCCTTCACCAGAAGGCCAGGTCCACTTTAGATTCACCTGTTGCAGGGCTTGCTAGGAGAGAGGAAATCCAAAAAGCTAAGGAGATGTGCATGGCTAGGTTAGAAGAGATCCAAAGACAGTACGTCAGAAGGAACAAAGCCAAATATCCCCACATTTCCAAGGAGCCTTCCTCATCAAACCAGCAGCAAATCAAGCCACAAATGCTCTTTTACCAACTCCACAGGGTCCCAAGCGAAATGTCCCCTCTTTCTTTGACCAACACAGAAGTGGACAGCCAACAAGCAATGTTTCCAGCAGCAGTACAGCCACAAATCAGCAAGTTGTCCAAGGTAAATCTGCTACAAATCAGCAAGTTGTCCAAGGTAAATCTGCTACAAATCAGCAAGTTGTCCAAGGTAAATCTGCTCGAAATCAGAAAACAGTTCAAGGTAATGTTGTTGCCCCTAATGCTGATTTTGCATGTTTTTCTATTGAGGCCAAATTAGCCAAGGTAAAGATCCCTGTTCCCCTCAAAGAATTAGCAAAAAACCCTTCTTATCAGCAATCCATTTCGAAATTTATGGGCTGTCCTGTAGATGAAGCTAATCTCAATGATGAGACTCCTGAAATCTTCCTAGGGAAAAGCAAGCGAGATAAAAACCACATGCCATTTTTTATGTCTTTACAAATTAATGGTTTAATTTCAAGGAATTGCATGCTTGATTCAGGTGCTTCAACTAACATTATGACATTAGAAGTAATGAATCAATTAGGCTTGCAGATTACTAGGCCTTATAGAAATGTTAAAGCTATGGATGCTAGAGAAGTTGAATGCCTTGGTATTATCAAAGACTTATAATTTTGCTTGCTTGCATGTCCACAGAGGCGCATGGTTATGGATGTGGTGATCATTGACTACCRTACTCAGTGGGGGATGCTTTTGTCTCGTAAATGGTGCGCAGATGTGGAGGGAACCTTGCAAATGGATTTGACTTACGTTGACATCGCGGTGAAGGACAACATAAAGATCCATGTCTTCAGAGAACAGAAGATGCTCCACAATGTAGAGGACCCAAAGATAGGAGACAATGACCTTATGTATCCTGACATCAAAGAACATGAGGCTGAGGAGGGGGATCTAGGTAACTACATGCTTACGGATGATGTAGATCCTCCTATTCCTTATGTCCCAGAGTACGAGCCCAATCAGGTATGGCTTATGCAGTTTGATGGTTCTAGTTCTTACATTGCAGCTGACGCAGGTATATTTTTCACTGCACCTAACGGTATGATTTATCCACTCTCGTATCGCTTAGAGTTTCCATGCACTAACAATATGGCCGAGTATGAGGCTATGTTGCTAGGTTTGAAGAAAGCGAGGAAAATGGGGGTGAAATCCCTTAGAGTGGAGGGAGATTCTGAGCTGATTGTGAAACAGGTACGCAAAGAATGTGAAGCAAGACATCCATGCACGAGAAGGTACAGGAACGTGGTATCGGATGTGATTGAGTTATTTGACGCATTTAATAATTCTCATATTGATTGAGAGATAAATAGGGAGGTTGATTCCCTTGCTAGATCAGCCACTTTGTTTGACCCCACTCTTGCTAATCCCTACATCCTACATTTAGTTGAGTTATCTTTTCACCCGCATGTTCCTGATAACATTTCTGCTATGCAAGTCTTTGATGATGAGGAGCAAATATTAAATTTTATGCATTGTGAGAAAGACTTTTCTGATTGTTTGATTGATGGGGTGTAGGATGGGAAGGAGATTTCGGTGATTCAGTTGAGATCTAATCATATACCTGCTGGTTTAGTTCCTCTTGAGAATATGTTTGATAGATCAGATAGGTTTTTGAATAAAATAAAGAAAATTGATACAGATGATGTTTCTTCGTAGGTTGATGACATAAATGTGGGTTCTGAGGAGTCTCCTCGTTACATCAAGATAGGTAAAGCATGCACAGAGAAAGAATGAAAAGAGATCATCAGTTTAGTCCATGAGTACAAGGATGTTTTCGCTTGGTCGTATGACGAGTTGAAAACTTTTGACCAGAACGTCCTTAACCATGAGATTCCTCTCTGAGCATATGCCAAACCATTCAGACAGAGACTTAGATTCATAAACCCCAAATTTGCCCCGACCATTAAGAAGGAATTGCAAAAACTATATGAAGCAAAAATCATTGAGCAGATCAAATATTCTGAATGGATGTCAAACATTGTAGCAGTGAGGAAGAAGAACGGGGAGATTAGAGTATGCATTGATTTCAGGAACTTGAACAGGGCATGCTTAAAAGATAACTATCCTTTTCCCAGCATAGACCACTTACTGTAGACAGTTACAGGCTCAGAGATGATGTCCACGCTTGATGGATTTTCAGGTTACAACCAGGTTGCAGTGGCCAGGAAGGATCGCCACAAAACCGCCTTTGTTACTCCTTGGGGCACTTACTCTTACATCAAGATGCCTTTTGGCCTAATAAACGTTGGTGCAACATTCCAGCGAGCTATGGATCATGCATTTAAAGATTTTTTATTTAAATTCATAGTTGTTTATCAAAATGATATACCTGTATATTCTAAAAAGAGGTCTGATCATATCTCTCATTTGCGTGCTACTTTTGACATGTGCAGAAAGTTGGGCGTTTCACTCAATCCCAAGAAGTCCTTCATGGGTATGTTTGAGACCAAACTGTTGGGCCATATTGTTTCAAAAGAGGGAGTGCGAATCGATCCTGAAAGGGTCAGTGGCATATAGGAAGTTCCTTTGCCTAGTACTATAAAAGGTATTCAATCTTTTCTTGGGCCAATGAACTTTGTTTGTAGATTTACCCCCAACTTTGCAGAGATCGTAAAGCCCATTACAGATATGTTGAAGAAGGGACATGACATGGTTTGGAGAGAGGAAGGGAAGCAAGCTTTCAAAAGCATCAAACATGCTCTTTCTCACTCTCCTACTTTAGCTAGTCCTGATTATGCACGTGATTTTTCAGATATTTTCTTTTGCATCTGATCGGACTATTGTTTGTGGTTTATTGCAGAAAAACACAGATGGGCATGAGCAGTCGATTGCATATATGAACATGTCCTTGCAGGGATCTAAGCTCAAATACAAGCCCATGGAGAAACAGGCCTATGCTATGGTCAAAGGATTGGCCCATTTCAGGCCTTATTTTTGGAACTCACACATTGTAGCATACGTCCCTTTTCTTGACGTCAAAGATATATTGGATCAAAAGGAGCGTTCAAGAAATAGAGGGTTGTGGGTGACAAAAATACAAGAGTATGACCCGGAGGTAAAGATTGCTAAAACTATTAAAGGTCAAGGATTAGCTACGCTAATGACTGAGAAGGACTTGGAACCTGAGGTAATTAATCAAGTAAATTTTATTTCTGATGATTTGCAAGTTTCTGATTGGTATCGTGACATTATCTTTTAGTTGCAAAATTTTTCATGTCTTTATAACTTCAGTAAGACGCAAAAGCGATCTCTACAGCTCCGTGTTGTTAAGTATTGTCTTTGGCAGGGTCACTTGGGATGGAGGAGCCCTCATGGGTTGATTTTGACATGTGTTTTACCGCATGAGACAAATCAGATCATGACTGAGTTGCATGTGGGGGTATGTGGTGGTCATTTCTCTGGTAGGACCACCGCCCATAAGATTATGCGTGCCGGATACTATTGGTCGACTCTATTCAAAGATACTCACACTTTCATCCGTGCATGCGAGCCTTGTCAGAGGTTTGAGGGCAAGCAGAGATTGCCAGCCTTGCCCTTAGATTCAGTTGTGATAGAAGCCCCTTTCCAGCAGTGGGGGTTGGACTTTATTGGACAGATTCCACAGGTTTCTAGTGTCGGCCATTCTTAGATATTGGCAGCTACTGATTATTTCACTAGATGGGTGGAAGCCATTCTGCTCAGGACATCATCCTCTGTTGCTATTATTCGGTTCATGGAGGAGAATATCCTCACTCGATTCGGAGTCCCGAGGAAGATTACGACTGATAATGCCAATGTATTTAGATTAGTCGAGTTGGTGGCTTTCTGCTTGAGGTTTGGTATCACTCTAGCCCATTCGGCTAACTACTACCCACGGGGTAATGAACTGGTAGAGTCCTCCAACAAGAACTTGATCACGATAATCAGAAGAATAGTCAGTGAAAACAAGAGAGCTTGGGATAGCAGTCTCAAATATGCATTGTGGGTTGAGTTGCTGACAGAGTGACAAAGAAGCAGTCAATTGGTAAGGCACCCTTCGAGTTAGTCTACGGTGTTGATGTAGTCCTACCAATTAACTTGATGATTCCAATCCAAAAGCTTATTAGAGAGTTCACTACAGATGAGGAGGCCTTGCATGGTCGATTTGATGATCTAGTTCAGCTTGAGGAGGATAGATCATAGGCTTTGACACATTTCATTGATCATCAGACACAGGTAAAGAAAGCCTTAATTAAGAGAGCTAAAGGAAAAGTGTTCCATCTTGGTGATTTGGTCTTGTTGTGGCCACAACTTCTTCATACCTAACCAGTTTTGACCCATTCGACCTCCATTCTCCTCCAGATAACCCCCAAATTTGACTAGATTGCTTGGGAAAGGTGCACTCAGCCAGTTTTAGCAGGTCTTCATGCATTGACACATGGCAGATGGGCAGATTGACACTTGGGCGAGGAATATTGGCTAGATTTTGGCCCAGTTTGGAAACATCAAGGTGAATCATTCATGCAGTTAGCTATATCTGCAGCATTCTTCCACAGCTGACAAGTTGATCACTCTATTGTAGGAGCATTACTACTCTCTCATTCTATTCTACCTCTTATTCTAGCTTCAAATTCTCAGTTTCTTGGAGATCATTGTAACAGTTCTTGGCTTTTCTCTGTGATGGAGCCATTCCTCTTATTTAACATGAATAAAAAATCTTATGTGTTGATTTTGGCCTAGATTCTTGTTGTTGCATTTGATTTCTAATTAATTGCAGGTGTTTGAAGCTCATCCTTCATTGGCGGTCGATTTGGCACCTTTGAAGCGCTCTTCCTTCTTGATTTACTGTATTTTTGCATTCTGATGGTTCGCTCTGCTTAGGGTTTTCCACCAAAATTCATTTAAAATCATTTTTTATGCTAGTTTTGGGTGAGGTTATCTAACCCTCATCCCAAAACCATCTTGCGCTTGTTTGATTTGTGTTTTGCAGGTCAAATCTCATCTATCAAGTAGCACGCCCTAGGGTAGCCTCCCTATGGTTGGCATGCACCAGCGCAAAACGAGAGGGGTGATATCAGTTGCGACCTTAGGATCCACCCCTAAATTAAGCCTAGTTTGATTCCCTCAACTACAACCGACCTAAAACCTAGGGTGTCAAATTTAGCCTTAACAGGGCTTCAGCAAAACATAATCTATTTCTTACTTTTACTTGCAATTCAATCGTGGAAATTTTCTTGTAAACCACTATTATCATTCTACTGCTTATTAGTTAACTTTTTGCCGGATTACTTGCTATTTTTCGTGGTTGAAACTTGTTGTTGTAGCAAATCTTTGCTACAGCCACTTGGCTGTTACAATTATTCTCTGAAAACACCATCTAACAGAGTCAAAGTTTGTGCTTCAGTATTGGAAAGTTATCTATTGGTTTAGTGTTTCATTCTCCAATAATTGATAGACAATTTTGATGGTTATTTCTGCAGTAATTAATTGATTTCATTGCTGATATATACTTTTGTTTACTATCCATTGGATGTAGCTTGGGTGGTTGGGAGGAATGATTGTTACCCTCCCCACCCAGTTTCAACTCCTTGTAAGTGACATGTTATGCCGTTAATGGGTCTATTCCGAAAATACTATGCCTCCCTATGTTCCCTCGCGGATTCCGAGGAGTTTATGTGGAGTAGTGAGCACCTTTGGTGCCGTGAACCACATGAAAAAAAAAAAATACTTTTGTTTACTGCTGTAATTTAGGACAGCAAGCTTCACTTGCTTGTCCATTGGAATATTGTACTTGTATACTAGTCTTTCTCTTGTCTCGGGCAGGTATAACTATCTTTTGTAGGTACTCAAGTGTCTGGCAACCATTAACCATTACCGAGACTTGTTTCCAAGCCATCTTCCATCTCGTAGATTGACCTATAGGGGTATCACCTTTCGCCTCTCCACTTTCCATCTCATTTCCCCCTAGGGTCACCCAGGATTCCCCCCTTGTGTAAGATTTCTCCTTCACTAAAGCGAGGGGAGGGTTTATCTAAGGTGATAGTGGGTAGACTCTCCCACAGTTCTTGCCATCTTGTGGATTGGGTCGGGCTTTTCCCAACCTACAATTTGTGCGATAACAGGAGTGATTCATGCACATTGGATCTTCTTGGTTGCTAGGGTTTTGTGGATTTGCCTTAGCTAGGTTTGGCGAGATGGGGATTTGTACTAGCTTTGAGAGAAAGATATAGTATGTACATGTACTACATCTTGAGCATATTAATGAAGATTCCAACTGTCCAAAACTTGTGCATTTTCCAGATTTGATTTTCAGTTATATATGTTCTTTATTCATTGTTATTTACAACCATATATGTCTTGTTGATTTGACATAAGTAAAAGGCCAATTGTTAAGTGATTTGATATCTAAGTGAAGAGTATTAGGGGCTTATTTTACTGCTGTCATACTGCTGTTGTATTGTTGTTAAGACTGTTGTAAAAGAGTATTTTCAGATCTGGTTATTGGCTGATAAGTTGCCCTCAAAGGGCTTAAACTTATCATTTGGTTTGGTATCTTTTCTCCTTGAATTGCCGAGAAGTTGGGTTGTTTGGAAGTGAAACATTGGACTCTTTTCTTTGTTGTTTTGTACCTTGTTTTACAATGGCCCTAAGGCTAAAAATTCACAAAACTAAGATTTGAGAAACCCTCTAGGTTGAAGGTGAAATTTTTGTTTTGCATTGAATTTTGAATGCCAAAAATTTCAACATGGTATTAGAGCTTGCTATGGTTGAGATCACTCTTGAATAAGAGGGAGTTTGTATTTCAATTGGAGTTTTCCTGGGATGGGTACTTGACCTAGTTGAGGTCATTGAGTGAGAAACCCTAGGTTGCTTGGGAGAGGCATTTGTACCCTAGAAAGGGTTTTGTCTACTTCATATATTGTTGATCTTGTGCACTTGAGACTTGCTTAGGATGTGTAAGGTGACTCTCAGTCTCAAAGAGTATGACAAGTTGGATGGAGCTTCTAACTTTGTCCCACGGAAGCTTGAGGTTCAGATTCTTATGGATGAGGCTAATCTTTGGAAACATGTTGAGGACATTCTAGAACCTGCCAATCCAGCACCTTTGGTTGCTCATCAAAAGAAGGAAGCCAGAGTGAACAAAACCATTCTTGATTCTGAGAAGGATCGCTTCCTCTCACACATTTCAAATAAGACAACAAGTAAAAAGATGTTTGATTCTTGGTTGAGTTATTTCAAAACTCGTGTGCTTCTCAACAAAGGCTTTTGCGAAACCAATTCTCAGTCGTTTGCATGAGCAAGACAGATACTATGGTGAGCTACTTGACCAAGAACAATGAACTGATGGATCAGTTGGCAGCCATTGGAACTAAGGTGGAGGATCGTGAGTTAGTGTCCATTTCCCTAAAAGGGCTTGCTCCTTCCTTAACACCTTTTTGCTCAGGGTGTTTGTGCTAGAGAAAATATACCAAAGTCTCCCAAGCTTTGGGTTGACCCATGCAGGAAGAAATCATATTGCAGTCTTGTTCAAAACAACAAGGGAAAGTACATCCTATTGGTCTCATCGGGAAGACGAAGAAGAATAGCAAGAAGACTTCAAGAACAAGGATGGGATAAATACAAGAAAGAAAGACTTAAAGTGTTGTGCTTCCAATGTCACGAGATGGGACCATTATGCAAACTAGTGTCCATTGAAGAAGAAAGGAAAGGGTGCAAGACAGGTTATAATAGGCATTGTTGCAGGAGTAGAGGAGATGAACTCTCAGTTTGAGACTACCTTTTCCATGCCCTTTTTTATCTTCTCATACTATGTCGGCATGTCCCCTCCCATTTGACCTCCTTAGCAGGGTGGACGTAGTGGCCTAGGGGGCTCCCCGTAGGCCATAGTCCCCAAAGGAAGGGGAGTCATGGGATTTAAAGAGACATTAGTGTTAAGGTTTGTTGACCGCCTCTCCAACATAGGTGGTCTACTCCATATGCCATGAAGAGATGCATCATCAAATGCAAATTTGTCGAAGACTTTTGGTTCTACAGGGCAGTGTCTGGCCCCAACACTTCTTTTTGTAACTAGAATTTCCGCACCCCTGAGTGGGTTAATAATGTAATAGGTCTGCATGAGTCATGTCTAGGTCAGTTACATTGGGATCGATTCACTGGGAGAGTTCCTTTCACCGAGGGTTTTTTATCCTCGGGTTATCAATTGAGCTTTTCAGCCTTATTGATTTCCCTTGAGTTTTTCCCTCACACTTGCAATAATTCCTCCAAAGTGGTGAACGACGTGTTCTAGTGGGCTTATCTTTTGGTAACTATTGTAGGGAATCATTGTAAATGACCATGCAAGACATCTTAGAAAGTTTTGCGGAATTCCGTCAAGTCTAGTATAGTTTTTTCTAATTAATTAATTTTTAATTAAATTTCCCTAAGTTTGGAGGTTTAATTATTTAATTAATTAATTATTTTTGAGCAAAAATTGTAAAAACTAGGTCCTTGGATTTTTGATAGG
>SNQJ01S0042780.1:11264-33997 GCA_010110895.2 Picea sitchensis
TTTGCTATATAATGTTCAAGAGTCAAACCTACCTGTAACCCTAATTTCTATGTAAAGGGTACAGGTCGGCCCTACCTTAATGTGATTAATAATAAATGTAAAAGATAATTAATCTAGATAATAATAATTATAATAATAATAATTATTATTATTATTATTATTATTATTATAAAGTGACTTAGAGAGGTCGACCCTGTTGATCCAATAGACACTTCAGTTGATAGGACAAGTCTAATATAAGTAAGGGAATATTCCCCATTGTGGAATCATATCTTTCTTGTTTGTTTGGAAATTTCAACAAGTACAGTTCTTTGGCAAAAGGTGTGCACCTCTCTTGGGTGCTAGAGTTCTAGGATTTGAAGCACCCTCTTGTGTGCTAAGGCCTTTCTTGGTAGTGAAGGTCTTTCTCTTGAAGAATATATCAAAGGATTTGGCTGGGTTTTCTTCCCTTGTTTAGAAGGGTTTCCTAGGATACATTTTGTGTTCTTGTGCATGGTGCCTCTTCTTGTGATCTTGGTTGCTACAACATTTATGGTTATGGTTAAATGATAAAATTGAATAAACTTCATGCTTAACCTAGCTTATGAAAAATCAACACACCTTTAGGTTAGTGAGTTTTTTTCCCAGGGTGAATTTTGTTACCTTGATTATCTACTTCATTGAAATGCATTGCATCCACTTTGCACTTAAGTCAAATTCATTATTTAGTTAAGTTAAAGTAATTTATTTTTTCCCTTTACTGATCTTTAGGATATATTACTTTGTTGAAAGATATTTAGAACTTGGCCAATATTGCACCTCTAGTTCCCCTTAGGAATTCTCATAGGATCAGGGAACTTTGTCTCATCCATTCCTTGGTGTCCCTGGACATGTTATTTATCTAGTTCTATTTGTGATAATCGAACATAAACCACCCCCATAATGTAATATCCCAATTGTTACTCCTGGAATTATTTGTAAATAAATACTTTGCATGATTACTTTATAACTCTCATACACTAACTCCATGGGTCAAATAAACCATGGTACAATGAATATTGTACATCTTTTTGTATTGTAGTTAATAAAGGAGAAGATCAAGGTCAATTGAACTTGAACGCCTATATGGGCTATAATACCACAAGAGGGGAAAGGTGAGGGGGTCTAAGGGGGTGTTATGACTAAATCATCTACTTATGTTGCCTTGAACCCTCACCTAATTTTGATTTTAAATTTCAAAACAAAAATGAGTTAAGAGGAGTGGAGAAAAGTTAAGAGGAGTGGAGGAAACCTACTCCTCAATCTAATCCGCCACTCTTAAATTTTAGCAAATTATCTCTATTACATTCTTGGAAGTAGGAGGATAATTTGAGTTTGAACTCTCTACCCATTAGGAATGCGGAAAATTCCAATGAGAAGAAGGAGGTTGTTAGAAAAAGTGATAAAAAAGAGTTTAGAGAGGTTAGACATGAGAGGAGGGGAGACAAACCCATCATAGACCAACCAACCATGAATGGAAGTTGGTAGCCTCGAGAAGAAGCCAAGAAAACATGGAATATTCTGTTGAAACTTGAGACATGTTATAGACCCTTTATGCACACATTGAATAGCACAAGAGTGAGTAATTTGAGGTAATGAAAAATAGAGAAGTAAATACTCATTGTGTTGCATGGGGCAGGTATGTGGGTGCCATATAACTGATCTATCATCAATAAAATATGTAGAGGAAAACATTGATTAGAGCCCAAATTTCTAAGTTAGCTATCCCTGCTTCGCCCCAGTGGCATCATAGCTCGGCTAGGGGGTGGCGTCCATTGTGGATTTGCCTATGGTGGGGTGGAAACTCTCAGCTGGTGGTTGGTATGCAATTTAAAAAGATAAGTTAAAACCTCTATTCTGGTCATCAATTTGTTTTGAAATATTAGATAATTTATGCATTATTACCTCTGCCAAGTTCTGTCTTAGATTACTGAAATATTTTTGTAGATTATTATTGTACAGTTGTTGTTGAAAAGTATTTTGGGCCAACCTATATTTAAGGAGGGTTAATATATAGTTATGGTTAAGATTGTAGACATGAGTTCATCTCTATTCTCTGTTCCTGTGTAAATTTTCCCATGCCACCTTGTCTTCCATCCACTGGTTATGTTTTCTTGGGTTGCTTGAATTGTGATATGCAACGAACTGTGTTGAGTGAAATGAATTTACAGATATATGAATTTCCTTCTCTGTATTATGAGAATGGTGGGAAGAGGAGATGATCATGACTTGCAACTTTTTTGAGCCGAAAGAAGAGATTGAACATGCGATAGAGACCTTCAACTCTTGTAATAACGATCCCAATCACTCGGGCTCTATAGTCATTTCCAAATATTAGAGTTGCTCTAATGCTATTTCTATATCTTAGATTCCTTCACCCATCTCCATTTTAGTTTTCGGGTTAATATTTCATTAATGCTTTCAAATTTTTGTAAGTGTTTCTATATCTTAGATTCCTTCACCCATCTCCAGTTTAGTTTTCGAGTTAATATTTCATTAATGCTTTCAAATTTTTGTAAGTGTGCCTACAAATTGTAAAGGTGATGCTCTTTATATTCTCAGAAGAAATTTACATGATCTAGGGAATGTGTTGTAGAGTTGGAATATGACCTTAGTAAATCCCTGAAATTTACATGATCTAGGGAATGTGTTGTAGAGTTGGAATTTGACATTAGTAAATCCCTGTGCTTGGTTCCATGTTACATGTGATCGAGACAACCGTGTTACTAAACTGGTCATGGGAAATGCTAGATTGTCTATATATCTGGTCCCTGAGCTCTTAGGGATCATGCAACTCCAATATATGTTTCTATGAATTTGTTTTAGCTCTATGATATTATTTGGGTTTTGAGAAGCTATGTGTTTTTTTTGGAAAAACATGAATTCATTGTTTGGAAAACTAAGCTTCTCTACCAAAGATAGCTTTTTTTGTTCACAGTCAAGAATAATGCACAGTTAGATTTCAGGTCTATATGTTCTTTACATGTGTTCTAAGCAATTAAAACCTATTGAAATTATAATTGTTATTGTTCTATAGCTTAAATGAGAGTGTGGATGGATTAAATTATAAGACTAGTTGTAGCAATGCTCCTACACAACCATAGAGAATATTCAAGTTATTGAACTCCATCTTGAAGCAACTCAAAAAAAAGAATTCAATAAGATATGAATAAGTTGTAAAAGGATAACCTGGAGATTTCAAGGATGATCCTCAAATGAGAACTCAAATTTTGATTATACCCAGCTGACCTAAGGTATAATCACAGTATAAGACTTGAAACTAAAATACATTCACAATGACACTCCTTGTGCATGATTTTTCATTATACAATGTCGATACTTAAGGCTATGGAAAAGGGTTTATCTTAAAGAGTTTATCAGGGATCACAATTGGAAAGTTGAGTTTACTGGTGTTCTTTAGTAGGTCTTGGGCATAATGACTTGCAAACAATTGGAAAGTTGATTTTACTGGTGTTCTTTAGTAGGTCTTGGGCATAATGACTTGTAAATGTTTGACTTTTGTCCGATCTTAGATGTGACAAAATATTTGCCTCTTATTCAGGGTCATATAGTAAAGATATTTTCAAACTTCCATGACACCATTAAGTTGTCATTTTCAGTTTATACAGTAGAGAAAATCTTGGGCCATTTAGGATCCAGATAAATATGACAAACCTGGTGGACCAGTCATTTCTTGAATGTGTGGTAATTGAACAATGTGTTGTACTTGATTTAGGGTATTATATTGACTTTGCTTTCCTGTAACAATGAGTATCAATTTTAAAGTATAGACTTGAAAAGTTTGACTTTCGTTTGATCGTTTCATCTTTGAACTGTTTCTTATGGTTCATTTGATTTGTTCGAAAGATGTTAATTTTTGAAAGCTTGGGATAAATAACACTGTTATATATTAGTGGGTTGAGACGGTCTTTATATTGTACAATATTTTCTTTGTTATGATCATGGGTGGTGAATGATAAAGGATTTCAAGATTCCAAAGCTACATCAAGTTTTTAAGTTATACAAAAGAAATAATTTTAAGATTAAAGGAAAAAATTTAAGATTAAAAGGAAAAGTGTAAATGATTTGAGAAGATAATTTTGTAAATTTAAAAGGATTTATTCATTTTAGGTTTTACTCACTGAAATACTCCTTGCAATATTGGTGGTGTTGGTGTCGGTGTCTAGAAACATTTTTGTCCAATCCTAATTGTGTACTTAATTTGTAAATTCCTTTACCATTCACAATGTTATACTATACATGATGTATTTGACAACCCATTGATTGTTTTTTATTGTTTTTGGGTCATCAATTATGTATTTCATGTTTCAAGTAGAAAAGAAAAACCTTATATCTACTCCAAAAGAGAGTCTCCATAAATTCAAGGAGATTGATGGGTTGAATTTATACGGTTAGATAAAATTTTACCTCTGGGTTGAATTTATACGGTTAGATAAAATTTTATCTTTTTTTAATATGTTCAGGACTGCCATTATTGTTGAAGGTTCCAAATGGGTGACAAGGTAAATAAGGAAATAGTTGCAATTGGGTACTCCACATTTTTCACTTGGGTAATTATGTCTGGAATATTTTATCATCTCTACAACCAATCTTCGTACCAAGCACTTAATAAGAACTTAATGAAATCAACCCCTTGACATTTTTTGTGGGTAACACAGTGAAAAGGGTAGTGGTCATTATAGTCATTGTCTTGTTTTAGTAATTGCTAAACTTGATGGTTTTTTCTCTCAATATAATTATAATTGTTGTTTAAGAGTGTGAATATTTTGTTTTGTTTAAAGAGTATACAAAGTTAAATTAAAATTATGATCCAAATGAATCGTTTTATAGCTTAGTTAATTTTTAACTACAAATGGCAGTGACAAGTGGCCTTTGCAATAGTGATGTTGTTTTAAATTCAACAATATATTTATCATTTTAAATATAGATTTATTTACATATGGTATCAAAGCCAGAATACAACATTGGAGTTGTATGGGCTCAAGGAATAGGAATGTTTCAATGTATGATTATGAAACTCACAACAAAATGAATTGTAGCATACTTTGCCATTACTTCCAATTCTACGTCTCTGGGAATTAAAATCAGTTGGGTTGTCCTCTTGTACATATATTCCTCTTAGAAATTATAAGGATTGTCGTGCCTCTTACCCATTTGGGTGCTTCTTGTCTTAATCCCTATTTTTCCTCCGATCGTTCTCCATTGGAGAATCTCTGGTTATATGAATGCAGATTTTGCATTCAACTAATATTTCTAGTTTGCATGTTTTTTTTGTTGGTCAAGTGATTTTTAATGAAAAAACAATGTTCTCTTGTTGTTAGCATAGCAGTAAACATTTTTTGTTGATGCCTTCAACATCAATGGCTTTTTTGTTGATGCCTTCAACATCAATGGCTTTTGAGAAGTTAGGCTCCAAACCAGATGGATTTGAAAGAAGAGTAAATGCAAGGTATCTTGCTTTGAAGCCATGATACACCACAATTCACTGCATTACATAGGAAATATACATTTTATTTAATAGTTGACAGTAATATATTAAGCAAACCAAGCATTGATGGACTTGTATATTTCTGAGTAGATGGAAAACTGTGGAATATATAGGTCATATTTGAATGACTATGCTATCCGCCTTGACTTGATAGCTAAAGTTCATGGCATAAAATTATTTTGATAATCTTCCAAAGGTTGTTAAGTTTCAACCTAATTATGGTGCCCTTTTTAAATTCTTATGTGAGAAAAAAATTAATGGAAAAGGTAGAGGTGCACATTAAAAATATGGAGTTGGGTTATGTTAAAAAACACTTCCCTATAATGAGTTATTAACCCTCTATAAGAACACATGCAAGTTTGAGAAGGTATCCTCAGTGATCCAAGAAATGGAGAAAAACAATATCTCACAAGATAAATTCACCTATAACATTTGGATGAGAATTTTTGTTGTTATCTCATATAGTGATGGAGTGGAGAAGATATTAGAATAAATTCAGTGTAATCCCATGGTTGATATAGATTGGATCATAGGTGGAAATTTGGAAAACATTTATATCAAGGTTGGACTTCTTGATAATGAAGAGTTGACCTTGAAGGAGATGGAAAATAAAATGAAGAGAATGGATCGAGAGGCATTTAACTCTCTCACCAGTCTATGCACAAGTGATGGCAATAAATATGGGGTAACTAGGATGTGGCACTTATTAAAATTGTCCTTTCCCAAATTGACTAATATGAGCTTTATATGCATGCATACTTCATTGACAAAGCTTGGAGATCTTGAGGGAGTTGAAAACATTTTTTAAAGAATGGAAATTTGTTCGCTTAACTTATGATTTCAGAGTTCCCAATATACTTCTTGATGCTTATCTCAAGAAGGGATTTATGGAAAAGGATGAGTTGGTTCTTGAGCATGTTTTAGAGGGAACAAAAAACCCCATTAGCAAAACATGGGAAATAATAAAAAGGGATATTTAAAGAACACACAAATTAATAAAGTTTTATATGCCATGAACAAAGCTCTTTTGAGTATGGAACAAGGTGGATGGCAACCAAAACCTACAAATTTGCTATTCATTCTAAAGCATTTGCAGGAACATGGTGATGTTTTATGAGCAAAGAAATATCTCAAAATACTTAGAGATATGGATATTGAAAGAAAAGAGATTATTCATAATGCATTTCAAGCTACTGAAGCTACTCCTATATGTGTGGATTCCTTATGACATAAAAAGAATATTTGAAAATTATCCATTCACAAAAATTCACAAAACTGTTGTTCAAATTAGATGCCCATCAACCATAGGAATTGTACCAAAGATGTTAGATATGTTCAAACGATGGTATGCCAAAGCAAAAAGATCTAAAATTTCTAGCAATTATTAGACATCCAAAAGTGAAATCATGCAACATGGCACCATATTATGTCAACATCTTGTCAATGCCAAAATGTGTGAAAGTTTGTTAACATTTAATGACCCCAAAATGTGTGAAAGTGTGTTAACATTTAATGACCAATATATGTGTGAAAATGTTATGACAACAAAGAAAGGAAATTATTTTCATTATCCATACACCACAGTGAACACTTTGCGGATCATTCTTTAGAAGTTATGGTGGAATTAAATGCAACAAGAGACAAAAATCAAAATAGAGTTAATATTGTCTTTGTAGCCCATGAAAGATGAAAGATTCCAACCATTCAACACTTAGATTGTTCATCACACATTTACAAGAACTTTACTCATCATGACTTAGTTTAGTGCTATCATATGTGATTCAAATTTAATGTTGTCCAATTAGATAGCTAGCCACTAATTCATAAGAAAAACTAGAGTGTTGTAGCCTGCTTTGTATAACCTAACATGCAAACTATGAAGGAACAACAAACTACCATGTGGTTGTTGTAGCATGAGATGAACACATTATCAAACTGCAGTATAAACTGTGAAAAGAAAATAGTAAAGATATTTGTAGACTATGTAATAAAGCACAAAAAAAAAGAGGCAAATAAATGAGGAAATTGCATTTTATTTATATTTCATAATTGGGTTTGTTACATTCTTTGAATATATTATAATAGTTCCCAACTCTTGAACTTATCTATTACAAGAAGTGTAATAAAACTTGTCATGATTGAAATAGACTAGTGGGTCAGTTTTCAGGTGATTTATGCTTGTTATGAACTTGGCATGCCACCAAGAAAGTGCCTTAATTAAAGTATGACAATTTAGAGGAAAAACAACTTAGCTCAACAAACATGATCATTAGACTGTCAACGTTTCAAATCCAAATCAGGATCCATCTTCAGGACATTGAGCCTAGGTTCAAATGATGAGAAGAGCTACTATTAAATACTAGAGGTGAGGGGAAACCTAGGTGTCGGCTAGGTTATTTTGGTAAAGTTCTTTATTAAAATTAATCATGATTAAGTTTTAAGTTTTTTAGGGTTTTCTATTCTTGTTTTATTGGTTTAATGTTTATTTTAATTTATTATTAATTCAATGTTTATTAATCTTAATTTTAATTAACTGGGATCTAGGTATTGTGTTAATTAAAGAGCAGGGTTTATTTATTAGGTATTATGTAAGTTATTAAGTTATTTAGAGTTTTCTTATTTTTATTTATAAGGTTTAATGTTTCTTAAATATTTATTAATTTAAGGTTTTAAATTTAATTATAATCAACCATGTTCATAAGTTCTAGGTATTAAGTTAGTTAAAGGGTCTTATTAAGCTATCTTAAACTAGGTTAGTTTTAATTTTTATTGTTAAAATTATGAGCATTTTTGTTCCTAAGCCTTTTAATATTATTTAGTGAGAAAGTGTTTTTTATTCAGGTGTGATTTTTAATTAGGTGGGGTTATTGATAAAACTAGGTTTAATGAATTAATTTTAATATTGAGATTGTATTTATCAATGATTATTATTGTTTATTATGAATCAAAGGGAACCAATTTTCGCTTAGTTCTAACCCACTATCTTTGTTTAGGTTACTAGGATGTTTTTGGATTTCAATGGCTTCTATAATACGTCGTTTAAAGAGGTGATTTTCTTTGGCGGGGATTTTGGTGTCTTCTAGGTGAATATGGTGTCTTGTTTTAAGGGAATGTTCTGCTAGGGCAGAGGTGCATATGCGTTCATTCTTACTATCAACTCCATGTTCTTTTATCCTAATCTGGAAGGAGCGACCAGTTTCACCGATGTAGCATTTTCCGCATGAGCACTCTATTTTGTAGATTCCTTTGCCTTTGTGAGGGTCGAGTTTGTCTTTGACGGATCTCATATTATGTTTGATGGTTTCAAGTGGTTTGAAGGAGCTCTTAATCTCTTTTTTTTTTAGGACTCTTGCAATCCTATCGGTCACTCCTTGGATGTAAGGGAGGTAGGCATCTCTATTAGGTTCTGGTCTTTTGGGATGGTGGGATTATCACAGGTTTTTTCTGGGGCTCTGTTTATTGCATTATTAATGTATTTGTGTTTATAACCTATGTTCTTAAAATTCTTGGTAAGGTAATTTGTTTCCTTATCTAGGTGTGCTTCATCAGAGATTCTTATGGCTCTAGTGGCTAAATTTTTTAGGACACCTAGTTTCTAGTTGGGGTGGTGATGGGAGTTTGTGTGGAGATAGTTCTCAATGTGGGTATTTTTTCTATAAACCACATGTCCTAGATCCCCATTACTTTTCCTCTTGATAAGAACTTCTAGAAAGGGGATACTATCATTCTCTTTGAGTTCCATTGTGAATTTTATTTCTTCGGATATTATGTTTAGGTGTTGAAAGAAATTATGTAATTCCTCTTTCCCATGGGGCCAGAGAACATTGGTGTCATCCACAAATCTTTTCCACCTTAATAAAACAACAATAAAAAACCCTAAAAAACTTAAAACTTAATCATGATTAATTTTAATAAAGAACTTTACCAAAATAACCTAGCCGACACCTAGGTTTACCCTAACCTCTAGTATTTAATACCTTCTCTTCTCATCATTTGAACCTAGGCTCAATGTCTTGAAGATGGATCTTGATTTGGATCTGAAACGTCGACAGTCTATTGACAAAACTGTGGCCATTCCGATCAATCATGAAAACCCCAACCACAGAAATCTTATTAATCAAACATGATCATATTGTTGGATAATTTCATTCACTTTTTTAGAATGTGTTTGTTTTGAGTAATTACAGAACTCATAAAACTTAATGTGTAGTAAAATGAAACAAAAGTTCCTTCAAATAATTGTTTTTGTATTTGTCATTGTGAATGTTAATTCCACATTGCAAGAAAGGAGGCTAAAAAAGTGTCACGTTGTGGCTCGTTCCTGTAGTCAGTTTAAAATTATGGCCAAGTTCATTCAAATACTATGTTGGGAGGCAAAGATAATGTTAACCTCTTTCAAAATATTGCTCCAAGAAGATGGTAATGACTGCATACAATGAGTCAAGTAGGTTGGTTGAAAATACAAAATTTGACATACAAAGGGTACAAGTGAATGCTATCTACTTGAAATAGTGGGCACATAAACAAAATGTCTTTAAGAACATATCAATATGGATATGTCAGTCTAATCAACTTGCATATAATCCACAGAAGAGGGGAATCTCTTTATTATTCTTGTCATCCAGACATTGTTTTATGACTAGTGTCTATAGTGTATATCTCATAAATGAGCCTATTAAGGAAAATGAGTTGACAATACAACAATGGATACTATTATATTTAGATGGTATAGACTTAATTAATTTGTTGTTGCAAATTTTATAACCAAAAGAGAAAATCGTAGATTTTGGAAATGCTAGAAACTGAAAGAACAACCACCAACTTGATAACTCTTGGGGCATGCTTAATGAAAACAAATAAGGTGTTCAAATAGAGAATATTAACAAATCAAGAAGACAAGGATAGTTACCATATTTTTACTTGAAAAAACATGTTTTTGGATTCCCCAAGAGGCAAAGGTGAGGGAAATCCCATTCCTTATGGAAGTTCTCCTGGCATGCCCATTAATAGTGTTGATTCCTCGGAATCTTGAAACATAACAAGACTAACAATGATGAGGCTTTTATAGCTTGAGTTACATTTTTTCCCCAATGCTTTTGTCTTCTTTGCAAATTATGCTTATAGGGAAAAAATGCAGTCCACTAGAAGTTTAACTTGTTATACAGTTGTATTTTATTGTAAAACAATGTATAATGTTATATGGGGATTTGAATTTCCTTGGAAGTAGAGTGATTATGCAAACATTTATTCAAGTGAACCAAAGTGCCAAAATTGATGAAATGCTTATAATTTTAGTAGTGCATATATAATGAATGCTAGATTTATCTCATTTGATATTGCTGACAACTAAAAGTGATTGAGTTATTAGTGTGAAGTATATTATGAGATCACTTCATGAATTGTTGTAAATATTACAGTAGAAAGATTATATGCATGAATACTCACATTTTCTTGGTTGATCGAAAGTTCAGGTTGTAGGTAGAATGGTCTTGGATATGGTGATGAATGTAAGCCCATAATGAAGACTATGTGTTACCACATGCAAGAGACAAACATTATGAGAAAAATCTCTTATTTATGAAATATATTTTCTACATGAGGAAAGTTTGAAACAAAAGTTTTATGATTGAAATTTCTAGGATAATATCTCACGGTAATTGTATGTATGTGATATAGGTGAGATGATGGATCTGTATATAGAAAGGAAAGATGATGGTTGTTGAAGCTGAAAAACATGGAAAGAATGCCACTGGATATTGGAACCCCATGATATGTCATGATCACCATTGAGATGTATTATTCTATGTTGTAGTGATCTAGGGGATGCCTTGGTTGTAAAACTCTATAATTCTCGATAATTTTCCATTGCAAGGAAGACTTGGAAAATGATGGATCACCCGAGGGACCGTGTAACGGATAAGGGGATGTCTGAGCCTAGAGGGTGAGTGATTGTATGGAAGAGGAGGCTTGAATGGATAACACACTATCTAGGATCATGAGTGCATTGTGTGTGTCTAAGAAAAAATTTAGTTGGGTTTTATTCATGGCATCCATATGGATCAAATACATATTCATATAGATAATTATTGACCTTTATTGTGTGGTATGAATATATATGCTTTAGTTATGAACTTAATATTGAAATATTGGAAATTCATATTGATGAAATACTTAATTATTAGAAATGGATATGTTATGCATGCTTACATTGATGACTGATGTAGACATATGTTGGAATGATAAAGTTTGAAGGTGTACCAAGACAATGAATAACATCACATTGTAGGTATAGTTGAAGAATTATGACATGACAATGCTGCAATAAAGAACACTAAGGACAATGTTATTCCAAGGGGGAGGGAATGTAATATCCCAATTTTTACTCCTGGAATTATTTGTAAATAAGTACTTAAATACTTTGCATGATCACTTTATAACTATGGTACACTAACTCCATGTGTCAAATAAACCATGGTATAATGAATATTGTATGTATTTTTGTATTGTAGTTATTAAAGGTGAAGATCAAGGTCAATTGAGATTGAGTGTCTATAGGGGCTATGATACCAAAAGAAGGGAAAGGTGAGGGGTTCTAAAGGGGGGACTATGACTAAATCATCTACTTTTTCTCCTTTGAAACCTCACCCAATTTCGATTTTAAATTTCAAAACAAAAATGAGTTAAGAGGAGTGGAGGAAACTGACTACTCATTCTAAGCCACCACTCCTAAATTTTATCAAATTGTCCCCCCTACATTCTTGGAACTAGGAGGAGAAGTTGAGTTTGAACTCTCTACCCATTCGGCATGAGGAAAATTTGAATGGGAAGAAGGAGGTTGTTAGAAAAAGTGACAGAGAAGAGTTTGGAGAGGTTAGACTGTTGGAGATATTTCTATTTTCGACTCACTAGTTCAGTGGTAGTTAATTGGAGCTAGTTATATTTTAGACTTTCTATTTTTAGACCATCACTATTATGTAAGCTGCATTCATTCCTAAGAAAAGCTCAGTGCTTGTTCATTTTTATTAATTATGGAATGTTCTTTCCGATATGAGTGTATATCACTCATTCATTGTATCATTATTGATCATCTCATTGAAGTAGTGTGAATATATTTTCTCATTATTCCATATTGAATCTCTCGTCCTTTTCTTGATGAACTTTGTTTGTACTTTCTTTAGCTAGGTCCCTTTTGCAGGTTTCCATGAAACATTGACATGGTATCAGAGTCGAGCTTCTTGGAGCAAACTAGAAAATCCAAAGAAGAGGGAAATCAAAGTTTCGAATAGCATAATCCGTGTATCTGATACTGTTTCACCCTCTCCCTATCGAAAGGTGTGACAATAGCATGCAAACTTAAGCAATTCCAAGTGTTGCAGACAGTGTCACACTTTAGCCTTAAACAGGGTGAGACAGTGTCACTCTGTGGCCTTGTTACAGGGTGTGACAGTGTAACTCTATGGTCTCCCAATAGTGTGTGACAATGTCACTCTGTGTCCTTCAGACAAGGTGCGACACTCTTCAAAAATTGATTTTTTTGCAGTGATTTCTCAGGATTTTGTACTTGCAAATTGAGGGTTAATTTTCAGGGTTTTCAGAACTAGTAAGAGGGATGGATATGACACCAATTCTTCAGTCAAATTTGGTGATAATTCTCACACTATACAATTATTTTGAATGGAATATGAAGTCATAATTCCAACTCAAAAGGAAAGGATTATACAATTTGATGATGGAGATAGAAACGAAACCTACAATAATGATTGAGAAGACTAGATGGGAGAACCGTAAGAATGAGGCCACCTGACTTTTTATTGAATTAATTCCATTGATTTATGGTTTCATGTTTCCTCATGAAAGACTCCAAATGAGATCTATACCACCTTGGAAGGTCTCTTTGGAAAGCATGATGAGATGAGAGGCCATTATATGCTTGAGGTAGAGTTGAATACCTTGGATCCTAAAAGTTTTGATAATATACAGGATTTATTTACCAAGTTTAAATCTTTGATATTGAGCTTGGAATATTCTGGTATTGATAAGTCTAAACAAGTGGACCAACTTATTCTAACAATATTGGCTAATCTAGGACCAGAATATGTTGTCTATGTCTCCACTTTCCATTCTAGCAGATATGTTTTGGGATCAAAGTGGAAGCTGACTACCATGGAGCAGTTCATTGATTCTCTCACACTTAGAAAAAACTCATTCATATGGGTCTAATCAAGGAACCCAAAGCAAATGCACTCACCATGCAGGATGGAAAAGAGTCATCATATAAAAAATCCCAATAGAAAGGAAAGGAGAAACATAAAGAAAATGAGGGATATTCCAAACCCTTCAAGGATTTTTCAGGTTCCAAAGACTCTTCAAATTCCAAAGAAGAGGAGAATAAGGGAAATCAGTGCACTTCTTGCAATAAACCAAATCATGAAGAATAAAATCGGTCTTATGGCACAAGTAGTTCAGAAGAACAACCTTGGAAACTTCATTCCTGAAGGAGCCAAGAAGAAGAAGGAAGAATATATTTCTCCTAAGAAAGGTAATCAACATGCTCTAGTTGCAATTAACTCCTCATCTGATTCATGGATTATAGATTCTGGTGCATCACATCATGTGACAGTGACAGAGGAATTTTTTACTTATTTGAGCTCATGCTCAAGACCCCCTATTCTCATGGGGGATGATACTCCAATAACAGTAGCAGGAGAGGGAAGAGTGGAACTCCCTAATGGAAGTTTTGAGAATGTTTTACATGTGACAAAGATTTCTATAAATTTTATCTCAGTTTATCAAATCACTCAAACATGTAAGAAGGTTGAATTTACATCAGATTTAGTTTATGTAATTGACATGCATGACAATTCCATTATTGCAATTGGTGAGGTAGATCACAAATCAATGTAGTATAAATTCACTAATTCTATTGACCATGAATCCTCTTTACTACTTATGCATGCTAATGATAGTAGTAGAGTATGGCATGATAGATTTGGTCATTTAAAATTTAGGCACATGCAACAACTTTCCAAGAAAGGAATGGTCAAAGGATTTCCATACATTCACTTTTCTGAAGGGGTTTGTGAAGGATGTATTCTTGGCAAGCATCCTGAAGAGAAGTTTGGAAAGGGGAAGGCAAGGAGATCCTACTCTTCCTTGGAGATTGTTCACAGTGATATCATGGGTCCATTTCCACATCCATCTATCAGCAAAGCAAGGTATTTCCTTACCTCTATTGATGATTACTCACTCTATACTTGGGTTTATTTTTTCAGGAAAAAGTCTGAAGTTTTTGAGCATCTCAAATACTTCAAAGATCTAGTAGAGATACGGGCTGGGAAGAAGATCAAAATCCTTCGTATAGAAAATGGGGGGGAGTATATCAACAAATATGTTCATAATCTTTGTCATGAGGCTGGTATCCATTTCAACATACAATTCCATACACTCCACAGAAAAATGGAGTTGTTTAAAGGAAGAACAAATCTCTCAAGGAGATGACAAGTTGCATGTTGTTGGAAGTACGGTTGTCATTACAGCAAAACCTACAGGTGATTGGTAAACTCACCACCGCCATATTTCAAGGATCCATGAGAGGTGATTAGTCTCTTGTCACGATACACCGGGGAGTGCTGACTACTTGTAATTTCGTGCAACAATCTCCCCCTCAGCGTGAGCTGAGTGTGTATTGAACTCGTGACCTCTAGCTCTAATACCAATTGTTGGAAGTACGATTGTCGTTACACCAAAACCTGCAGGTGATTGGTAAAATCACCACCTTCAGATTTCAAGGATCCATGAGAGGCAATTAGTCCCTTGTCACGATACACCGGGGAGCGTTGACTACTTACAATTTCATGCAACACATGTTGCATGCGAGGTATATTCCTTCCACCATTTGGGGTGAGGCACTTAACTGTGATGCTTACAGGTAGAACATATATCCTCATAGATCGTTTTAGGACATGACACCTTTTGAGGCTTGGATAGGTGAAAAACCAGATGTCATACACTTCTGCATCTTTGTATCTCGTGCATGGGCCCAAATTCCTCCTAAAAAGAGGAAAGCATTAGATCCATAGAGCACACCTTGCATCTTTGTAGGATATCCAAATGATTCGAAGGGGTACAAGTTGATTGATCCCTTACAGACTGGCTCATGATTGAGCATAGTGTTCAGTTTGAGGATATTCCTTTGCATGCCCCACCAGTGCAACATGCAGATACTCTTATGCTTCCATCGGTTCCAAACATCATAGGTGATGATTCCATACACTCATATGCTACATATTCAGACTCATATTCATAGAATTTTGTACATGGAGAAGAGTCGGTAGTACACCCAGATGAGGAGCTAGCACTGGAGCTTCAACGAATTCCCAAGTGGGCATAGTCCACACTTCAGGAAGTAGACAAACTTGCAAGGGATCCATTGGATTCGAGGAGGAATCGATCTTAGTATGAGGAGCCTTCTCATGTAATTTCATATTATGAACCAACAATTCCCATGCCTTTCTATATGGTTCAATCTTCTAATCTGCAAATATACAATGAGGTTGTGGGAAATCCATTATGGGATGCAGCGATGCAAGAGGAGTATGACTCACTCTTAGAGAATTAGACTTAGGATCTGGTTCCACTTCTGCCAGGGAGGAAACTTGTCAGATGCAAATGGGTCCATAAGACCAAGAGAGCAACAGATGGTCAGGTGAGAAGGTACAAGGAAAGATTAGTTGAAAAAGGATTTCAGCAAATTCATGGGATATATTATGATGATACCTTTTCTCCTGTAGAAAAGAAGAACTCCATTCACTTGGTTCTAACCATTGCAACAACCAAAGGATGGGAAGTTCATGAGATGGATGTGAAGAATTTGTTTCTTCATGGTGAAATTTCAAAGCATATCTACATGGAGAAACCACTGGGGTTCATTCATAACTCATATTTAGTATGCAGACTGAAGAAGTCACTATATGGACTCAAGAAGGAACCTAGATCATGGTATGAAAAGATGGATTATTATCTGCTTTCAAATTATTTTGTTGGATGTGAATCTGATTGCAATGTTTACATGCTAATAACTATTGACTCTTTGATGATTTTAGTACTCTATGTTGATGATGTTTTGATCACTGGTAGCTATGCTTAATCCATTGTTGTGGTCAAAGATATTTTGCATGACAAGTTCTCTATGATGAACATGGGTCCACTTCATTTATTTCTTAGCCTTGAGATTAGTCAAGATGCTTCTAGCATCAAAATTTCTCAGGCTAAGTATGTTAGGGATCTTTTGGATACATTCTACATGACAAGATGTAAGTCTGCACCTGCACCCTTCTTATCTGGGATCAGACTTGAGGATGGCATGGATACACCATTAGTGGAAAACACTTTGTATCGATAGTTGGTGGGGAGTCTTTTGTATCTCACCCACACCTTTCTGGATATCTCATATGCAGTAGGGGCAGTTTCGAGATATATGCAGGAGCCCCATGATTTGCACTAGAAGGTTTCCAAGTACATCCTCAGATATGTTTAGGGAACCATGAGTTATGGGATTCATTATGAAGTTGGTTGTGAATTGGATCTCATAGGCTTCACATATTTATATTGGGATGGCAATGAAATAGATCGCAAGTCCACTTCTAGGTACACTCTCAGTTTGGGGTCAGGCCCTATTTTTTGGTCAAGTAAGAAGCAATCAACGATTGATTTATCTTCTGTGGAGGTCGAGTACAGAGGAGTAGTTAATTGTGTCATTTAGGAACTTTGGATTCAACACTTCCTTACTGATCTTGGTATCCAGTTTCACTGTCTGACTATCATATAGTGTGACAATCATGGTACATTGATATTTTGCAGATATCCATTACAGCGGAAACGAACCAAACACATTGAAGTCCACATGCATTTCATCATAAATCTAGTACATGACATGATCATTGATATAAAATTATGTCCTTCCTCTGACCAGACTGTCGACATCTTCACCAAGACCTTCACTAAGATGAAGTTTCAGAATTTGCGGGATCGTCTTGGAGTGAAGAACACAGTTGCCTAGCGATTTTATTTTCTTCTTTTGATGCATTGTCTTTTGAGGGGGGGGTTTGTTCCCACATGGTTTTCCCTCTTTCCTCAATTTCCATTTAGTATTCATTAGTTGCATTGTACATGAGTACCTAATATGGCCTAGTTTCCAAGACTCATTTTTTATTACTCCATAATGATGTTTAGGGGGGGGGTGTTGGAGATATTTCTATTTTCGACTCACTAGTTCAGTGATAGTTAATTGGAGCTATTTCTATTTTAGACTTTCTATTTTTAGACCATCACTATTATGCATGATGCATGCATTCCTAAGAAAATCTCAGTGCTTGTTTTCTTTTTATAATTATGGAATGTTCTTTCCTATATGAGTGTATATCACTCATGCATTGTATCATTATTGATCAGCTCATTGGAGTAGTGTGAATATATTTTCTCATTCTTCCATATTGAATATCTCGTCTTTTTCTTGATAAGCTTTGTTTGTACTTTCTTTAGCTAGGTCTCTTGTGCAGGTTTCCATGAAACATTGACATAGACATTAGGTAAAGCAAGCCAAACCCATCATAGACCAACCAACCATGAATGGGAGTTGGTAGCCTTGAGACGAAGCCAAGAAAACACAGAATACTTTGTTGAAACTTGGGACATAGTCTGGACCCTCTATGCACACACTAAATAGCACGAGAGTGAACAATTTTTGAGGTACTAAACAAAAGAGAAGGAAATACTCATTGTGTTGTGTGGGGTAGGTATGTGGGTACCATATAACTGATCTGTCATCGATAAAAAATGCACAGGAAAACATTGATTAGAGCCCAAATTTCTGAGTTAGTTATCCCTACTTCTCCCTGGTGGCATCATAGCCCAACTAGGGGGTGGCGCCCACTGTGGATTTGCCTATGGTGGGGTGGAAGAAAATCACTCAGCCAGTGGTTGGTCTGCAATTTCAAAAGATAAGTTAAAACCTCTGTTATGTTCATCAATTTGTTTTGAAATGCTAGATAATTTATACATTATTACCTCTATCAAGTTATGTCTCAAATTACTGAAAGATTTGTGTAGATTACAATTGTACAGTTGTTGAAATGAATTTTGGGCCAACATGTCTTTGAGGAGAGTTAATATATAGTTCTAGTTAAGATTGCAAGCAAGAGTTCATCTCTATTCTCAGTTCCTATGTAAATTTCCCCATGCCTCCTTGGCTTCAATCCACTGGTTATGTTTTCTTGGGTTGCTTGAACCATGATACACAACAATTTGTGTTAAGTGAAATTCGTTTACATATATTTGCATTTCCTTCTTTGTATTCTAAGAATGGTGGGAAGAGGACATGATCACGACTTGCAATTTTTCTGAGCTGAAAGAACAGATTGAACACTCGATTGAGAGCTTCAACTCTTGTAAGATCAATCCCAATCACTCGGAATCTATATACATTGCCAAAGAGTAGAGTTACTCTAATGCTATTTCTATATCTTAGATTCCTTCACCCATCTCAATTTTAGTTTTTGAGTTAATATTGCTTGCAAATTGTTGTAAGCATGGATGCAAATTCTGAAGGTGATGTTCTTTATATTCTCAGAAGAAATTTACATGATCCAGGGAATGTGTTGTAGAGTTGGAATCCAACCTTAGTAAAACAATGTGCTTAGTTCCATGTTCCATGTGATCGAGACAACCCTGTTACTAGACTAGACCTGGGAAATGCTAGATTGTCTGGATCTATGGTCCCTGAGCTTGTAGGGCTCACGCACCTCCAATATATGTTTCTCTGAATTTTTTTTTAGCTTTGTGATATTATTTTGGTTTTTGTAAACTATGTGTTTTTGGAAAAACGTGAATTCATTGGTTGGAAAACTAAGCTTCTATACCAAAGATAGCCTCTGTTGTTCATATTCAGGAATAGTGCACAATTATATTTCAGGTCTGTGCGTTCTTTGCATGTGTTCTAAGCAATTAAAACCCATTGAAATTATAATTGTTATTGTTCTAGATATGAAATGATATTGTGAATGGATTAAAATATAAGACTAGTTGTAGAAATGCTCATACACAACCATGAAGAATATTCAAGTTATTGAACTCCACCTTGAAGAAACTCATAATAAAGAATTTAACAAAATATGAATAAGTTGTAAAAGGATAACTTAGATATTTCATGGATGATCCTCAAATGAAAACTCAAATTCTGATTATACCCAACTAACCTAAGGTATAATTACAGTATAAGACTTGAAACTAAAATACATTCACAATGCCACTCCTCATGCATGATTTTTCATTCTACAATGTTGATACTTAAGACTATGGAAAAGGGTTTATCTGGGATCACAATTGGAAAGTTGAGCTTGTTGGTGTTGTTTAGTAGGTCTTGGGCATAATGACTTGTAAATGTTTGACTTTTGTCAGATCTTATATTTGAGAAAATATTTGCCTCTTATTATGGGTCATATAGTAAAGATATTTTCAAACTTCCAATACAATTGTCATTTTTAGTTTATACATTAGAGAAAATATTAGGCCAATTAGGATCCAGGTAATTATAACAAACCTGGGTAATTAGGATCCAAGTAAATATGACAAATCTGGTGGGCCAGTCATTCCTCAAATGTGTGGTAATTGAATAATGGGTTGTAATCGATTTAGGATATTGTATTGACTTTTATTTTCTATAACATTGAGTATGAATTTTAAAGTATATCCTTGAAAAGTTTGGTTTTCATTTGATCGTTTCATCTTTGAGTTGTTTCTTATGGTTCATTAAATTGGTTCGAAAGATGCCAATTTTTGAAAGCTTGTTATATATTAGTGGGTTGAGACGTGTCTTTATATTGTACAATATTTTCTTTGTTATGATCGTGGTTGGTGAATGATAAAGGATTTCAAGATTCCAAAGATACATCAAGTTTTAAAGTTATACAAAAGAAATAATAAATGATTTGAGAAGATTATTTTGTAAAATTAAAAGGATTTGTCCATTTTCATTTTTATTCCTTGAAATACTTCTTAGGATATTGGTGTTGATGTCCAGAAACATTTTTGTTCAATATTGATTATGTGTTTCATTTACAAATACCTTTGCCATTTCAATGCTATATCAGTATTTGACAACCCATTGATTGTTTTTGGGTCATCAGTGGACATTATATATCTTATTTATTTTCTGTTTCAAGTAGAAAAGGAAAACCTTATATCTATTCCTAAGAGAGCCCCCATAAATTTAAGGTGATTGATAAGATGAATTTATATGGTTGGATAAAATTTTATCTTTGTTTATATGTTCAATGCCTCCATTATTGTTGAAGATTCCAAATGGGTGACAAGGTAAATAAGGTAATAGTTGCAATTGGGTACTCCACATTTTTCACTTGGGCAATTCTATCTGGAATATTTTATCATCTCTACAACCAGTGTTCATACCAACAACTTAATGAAATCAGCCCCTTGACATTTTTTATGGGTAACACAATGAAAAGGGTAGTGGTCATTATAGTCACTATTTTTCCTTCAGTAATTGTTAAACATCTTGATGGTCATTTTTATCTCAATATAATTGTTTAAGAGTGTGAATCTTTTGTTTAAGGAGTATACAACATGTTCTTTGTTAACTTCAAATTATTATCCAAATGAATATGTTTATAGCTTAGTTAATTTTTAACTATTGTTGGCACAGGGGAAGACCCAGGGTTCAACACTACAACAATGCACCAACAAAACCCTAACTATTGGCCCTTTCAGCAACACCTGCGAAGCAGATGAAGTCTCACTCGAGGTAGAGGCAGCGGTGGTTGTAGGACTCAGATGTCTACAACCTTAGTTGGGACATAGATCTGTGATTCTGACACTTAACATGGCACTTAGCAATTATATTTATCAATATTCAATTCTTAGTTGCAGCGCAGTGGTCAACTAGATCTAGCATCTAGCAGCAATTAGCACGATGGAACAGATCAGATCTAGCAGATTCAAGCACTAAGCACATTCATATAAGTCAAATCTAACTTCCATATACATCATTAGCACAAAGCATGATAAAATCTATCTATCTATATCAAAGCACTTAGCAAGTAAAGACATAAACACATCAACACATTGCACAAAGAAGAGCAACACAACATATACATGGTTCACCCCCACCCTAGGGCTACGTCCACCAACTCTTCTTCTTTATTATCTTTTTCAATAGGTTACATGCACAGAGCCTCAAAACCCTACTCCGCATAGGACAGGAGATCTGCGCAGCTCGCTAGATCCTCCTTCCCCGAGTAGATCTAAGCACACATCCTTCCACGACCTCTTACAATGACTTGCACTTAGCTCTGCAAGTCTCACATAGTATGCACAGAGCACTTACAATCCCTCAATCACATAGATATAACACTTAGCCATTCGTAACTTTTCTCTTTTTACATTGCCTAGACATCTATTTATAATTTACAAAATATGCCTAAACATGGGTAAACCCATGGGCCGACATCCCATACCCGTTACATAATCCCAAATCCCAAAAAGTACCCAAAAAGGGGTCGAGATATCGCGATCTATGCTCGTCTTGCGCTCCGCCTTTGACAGGTTGTCGAATTCCCAAAATAGGTCAAACTTGAACAAGGATCTCCCAAAACTTGGTCAAGGGACAATAGGCCCCCAACACTCACCTGTGACTCATCCTGAGTCACTCTGATCTAGGTAGTTCTGCTTCGAAAGCCTAGAGCTTGGCTCGAGTTGCTTCGACTTGCTGCTTTTCTATGACCTCATGTTCAACGAACTCTTGGATGACTACATCGTTCACAGGTCCCTCTAGGCTGTAAATGTGTTGAACCTACACAAAATAGATCTAGATAAAAAATAATACACACATTTGCAGAGAGAATTGGAGAAACAAGAAGAAGGAGAGAAAGAATGAAAGAATTTTCATTAACCGTTTTCCACACTCAAAGAGTGAATAATTTACAATAGATATAGGATACATGAGTAACTAATGAGCCATAGTGGTGGTCTAGAGTGATATTGACACACACCAGCAGTTACATGAGTAAACTGCCACCTAGTCTAGTGTCAGATAGTTACGGGAGTGAATTGCCACCTAGTTGAGTTAACTAGTCAACTAGTCTTCAGTTAACCGAATGAACATAGAGTAGTGAGGAGTTAACTCAGGAAATAA
>SNQJ01S0042780.1:61429-83207 GCA_010110895.2 Picea sitchensis
TATAATGGAGCTACCAACTTCAAATAATGTTTTTTACTTGTCTCATTATTCATATGCTAAATGTACCCTTATAGACGAAAAATATATGATTTACCATATTTAATTTCAAAAACTTTTTCACAAATATTCTTTTTATTATTTGTTTCCACAACCATAACATAATGAAGGGGCGGTGATAATGAAGGGGTGGTGAAGCAATTGTTTTCCATACACCATCAAAAACATTATCATCACCCAAAATTTGTTGCGCTCTTATCTTTTCTTTTAAAAAACATAATTGTATTCACCAATACGTTTTTCATTGTTCTGTTAAGATTGTAGTATTCACCATTTTATGTAAATGAGAAAGAGAAAAACAAAACAAAAAGAAAGTTTTGTCTAAGATTTGGGTTTAAAAAATTTCAATCTACTTTCAAACCATGTGCAATCAATATTTATTCATATGTTAAATGTACTCCTTTAGATGAACAAGGATCTGATTTGAAATATTTAATTAAGTCGTGAGGGGTTTCTTCTCATATCTAAAGTATATGTGTTTGATGGAACATTCCATGTGGTCAAGGTTGTTCAAATGTGTTAGACGGCCATTGGGTAATCCAATATCATTGTCTAATGCTAATTTTAACATATATAAATCTCTCTAAACAAGTTGCTATTGTTGAAGTCTCAACAAAATTTTCATCATAGAAACATCTTTAACTTGATCTTGAATTTCTTCCATTCATCCTTGAGTTTAGAAGATCCATACAACCACATCACAAGACAAATCATTTCATACTTTTAAAATATTTCAATCTTTTTAAACTTTTAATGAAAATACAACCACATCACAAGACAAATCATTTCATACTTTTAAAATATTTCAATCTTTTTAAACTTTTAATGAAAACTAAAAAATCATTAGTGTTAAAATGAATAATGCTAGGTAGTTGTCCGTCTCCTACTTCCTATGCAATTTTGAAATTGCAAGAAATATAATAAAAAACTTTTAAGACTATCAAAATAGCTAAACATAAATTTATTCATGCTTCTTTTCCGTTATTGTTTATTTAACTATGTAAAATGCAACATTATGTTGTTTTTTACTTTAAAAGGACTTGAAGATCTAAATTTTGTCTACATTGTCTTTTGCCATTGTAATCTACATCGAAAGAGAGATTGGAATGTCTCACTAATAGGCCACAATATTATTCATTTATTGTTAGTCCTATGATTTTTACACATAAACTATGAATGTCAGAGTGATGATCCAAGTGATAATCAAATGACCTCAAATTCATTGTGGGTTTTTTTTTTGTGTGCATTCTTTTATTATCTTCGTGTCTCCCTTTTTACTTTGTAACATCCATATTCTTATCACTCTAATCATGGTGCACATATCTCTCCCAACCACTACTTTTCCTCTTGAACATAATTTAGGTTATCAATGATGATGGATCATCAATGAGAAGAATATGACGACCTGCATTTTGACATTTGACCACAAAGCAATGGCCAAAGCCAAAGATCCAATGGGAATGAAGATTGGAAAAATGAGAGAGAAAAATAATTAGCTCTCATTTTGTTGATTACAATAATTATTCTAGGCATTTTTATGTGTAGAATTGTTGACCCATTGCACCACAACAGCTAAAACAATATGGTGGGCATCTGATTTGATTCTTTCCCACTATTGTTAATGGTTCCTTTTATGTAGAACATGAAATGCGCAGGTCTCGTGGTTGTGGATAATGCAATTGCATTGCTAAGGTTTTTCTTAAGAAGATTGATAGTGGGAATGAATTTATCTACTTTTTCAACTATATTGATATCTTCAAAGTCATCTACAGTGATGATAAATCTAATGGATTTGATTTTCTTAGCCATGTCTCTATGTTGTCAAACTCTTTGAAAGCCCTACAAGGTGGCATCAAACATGTTTTTCCACCTATCATGATAAAAACAATTCTCGTGGATCTGGATTGTGTAGGGAACAAAATGAAACATACATATGAATATAAAAGAGATCATAGTAACACAATGAAAACCCAACTTCTATTAATGAATAAAATAATGGAATATTATAGAACACAAACTAACTAGAATGGTGGTAGCTTATCTTAGGGGAGAGAGAGAGAGAGAGAGAGAGAGAGAGAGAGAGAGAGAGATGTCGACTACGATCATTTGCAAAAAGATGATAGAATAGGCTGAAATGACATACTTTTAACATTAAGCAAGAACCATAAAGGTAAAAAAGCCTAACCCTAGGAAGGGAAGTGCCAAAAAGGTGTTTTTGGACCTAAGGTAGTTAGTTTCTACATCAACTTCCTCGAGGCACAACCTTCACCTACCATCTCTATTTGGTGTGAATAGTAGCTCATTGGAAATCTATAAGTAAGGAATATAATATTTCAACATGGTCTAGGTGTGTCGAGCTCCAACCTAGGCCCTGAAATTTCCCCAGAAACATCATTTAGGGCCTCAAAACAACCCTGTAAGTTTAGAATCTAGAAAATCCTAAAAAAATCATAATAAAAATGCCAATATCGAGAACCGCATTGATTCACTGGAAGAGGTCACTCACCATCGATATCAACTTGGACTATTCCTCTCCCCTTAGAAAGTGATGGTCCTCATTGCGTCTAGTTCCCATAGTATATGGGGAAACTTTTGTTGAATCTGAATCTTGGTGAGCCATTTTCCTTTCTAAATAAGTTGTCCTACTTTGGCAACCCGATAGAGTTGTATGTTCTACTAGCGAGTTCCCTTCATCTTAGTTTCCATGATCCAATCCACTATATCGTGCTCAAGGTAATCAATATTGATTTATGTAGGGTCCAATTTCTTAGCCACCTTCAAGGTGTCCATCAAAGGTGGGAAATATGATCGAAGCAACTCCACAATAAATACTAGATGTAAACCAAGGAAAGGAGGAATACTCGATTTGGTATCATTTTCACCCACATTATTTTGATGGTGCAAGACACATATCAGAGTGGTCTGAGCTTCATATGGGGGGTTGTGAAGTACTCTTTTTGAAAATGCAACCATACCTTGTCACCAACCTGAAACTTGCGTGGAAATTGATGTTGGTAATCTCACTGCATGTACTTGGTATTGTCCTTTTGCAAGATATCATGAACCTATTTTTTGGGGTGCTAGATCCGTTCAAAATATTTGGCTACTTTGTCTACCTTGGTCTAAGCATGGGAGGAATGTATTAGTGAAGATGGAACAAGAAGAGCTACATCAATGGGGGCCAATGGTTGGAACCCAAAACACACCATGAAAAGGTCATGACCAATAGAGTTGTGGATGACTCTGTTATAACTATGATGAACATATGGAAGGATCTTATCCCATGTGCATGGATGCTTGGATTTGTACATGCACAGAATATGCACAATCATCATGTTGACCACTTCCATTTTCCCATCTGTTTGGGGATGAAAGGTACTCGATTTGGTCAACTTGGTGTCTATTAGAGACCATAGGATGGACCATAAGGTACTAAGGAACGTCTCTGGTAGCCCAAAATCAACCCAAACACGCTCAAAGAAGAGCCTAGTAGTGGTCTCTATTATGATACTCTTTTTACATGGTGCCAAAATGACCATCTTACAGAATTGATCGATGACCATAAAGACACAATCATGACCATGTTTGGTGGAGTGAAAACTTGACATGTAATCCATGGAGATTGACTCCTAGGGATTTTTCTAGGGTAGGGAGAGGAATGTATAGCCATTTCTTCTTGATGGATCGTTTAGTAATGGCACATGTAATGCACGACCAAATATATTGGTTGGCGTCTTGTCGAATATTTGGCCAGTAGAAATACTTCATAAGTAATGCTATTTTATTCTCCACATCGAAGTGTGCCCTTGCCACTAGACTGTAATGTGCCTCCCAAATTAGCTTTGCATGCTCACTTGAAGGAACACAAAGATGGCCTATATAACACAAGAGCACATCCTAGAGGTGCAAAGTCTGGTACTTGTTTTCCTACACTCTATTTTTTATAAGTAGCGACAAAGTTAGAGTCAATGTTGTATAATTATGGCCACCTGGATTTATCATTCCCACATGAATTAAGAACTATTGTTAGTTTCATATCTTGGGGATGACTGAGGCAGTATATAACACGGTTGGCGCTACCCTTCTTATATGTAATGTTTAAGTGGAATTTTTGTAGGTATGTGGACCACTTCTGATAGAATTCATTCTATAAATTTCCTTGTGTATTAATGAATTGCAGAGGTTTGTGATCAATTTGAATGATCATTTATTTTTCCAAAATAAAATGAAGCCACTATCGACATGCCTACACGATGGAGTACATATAATTTTCATAGGTGGGATATCTTCGAATAAAATCAGATAGTGTTTCATTGTGATAGGCCACCAAATCTCCTTGCTGAGTGAGGACTGCACCGATATCATAGTCAAAGGATTCTGTCTCAATCTCAAATGGATGTTGAAAGTCTGGAAACATGAGGACTAGTGGGGAGCAAAGGCAATGTTTCATATCTTTCTGCTATGGTTCATAATAGGAAAAATTGGCTTTACCTCCAAATCTAGTCACTTGAATTTGGGGCCAAGAGATATGAGAGAACCCTAACATGAAACCTCTATAGAAGTTGGTGAGGCCCAAGAAGCTATGGATCCCTATCAGAGTAATCAATTATAGCCAATCATGAATCAATTGGATCTTGGTTGGGTCCACATGAACCCCATGTTCTTCCATGATGTATCCTAAGTATTGAATTATCTGCATGCCAAATGCGCATTTCTCTAAATTTACATATAACTTATGTTGTTGCAAGGTGATCAAGACCTACTAAATATTTTGCAAATGTTATGCCCAATTCTGGATAAAGATGAGGATGTAATCCAAATATATGACCAAAAAAGAGTTTGTGAATGGCTACAATATATCATCCATCATCCTCATGAATGCCATTGGAGCATTAGTCAAGACAAAAGGCATGGCCGACAATTCAAAAATGCCTTCTTTTGATTGAAGTTTGTCTTCCATACTTCAGTTTGTTCTATTGGAACCTAGTGGTAGTCAGACTTCAAATCAATATTACTGAAGAACTTGGCACCCTTAAGATGACAATGATTTTTTTAGGTATTTATAATAAATACAGAGTCACCATGTGTCATACTTCTTCTACATCAACATAATTATGCTCCCACAAGGAGAGGAGATTGGTCAAATATGGCCCTTTTAGATGAGTTCATGAATTTGACACTGTATTTCCTCATTCTCTAGAAGGGAGCATCTGTATATTGGACCATTGGGTAAAGGAGCATCGAGTATCAAGTCAATTGGATGTTTAACTTGATAGTGCAGAGGAACCCTTATAGGTGAGGTGAAGATGTCTTTATATTCCTCTACAACCATGTCCACCTACTTTTGTTGTGTAGAGATATCTTGTGTTGAATTTTTGGTGGTTGTGGTGACCTTTCATTCACCTTATGACCGAACCATGAAGAGGACAAACTTAGTAGTCTGAGAGATTACCTTTCAACACTTTTTTTTCAATATCATCAAAATTGTAGTTGTCAGAACTACCTATGGTACCCTATAGGGATGACCTCTCAAAGTAACCATGACATTATATGGTCATGAATCATAAATGTTGTGATGTTTCTACATATAGGGTTGTCCTTAAAGAACATCACAAACTTCAAGTGGGGAAACATCACATAATACCTCATCTTTGAAAGGCTTGATGCCATAGGATAGGAAACAATGTTAGTTAACATGAAGTTCTCATCCCTGGCTCAACCAATTGATGGTATATGGTTATGGGTATGGTGTTGGCAGTGAATTCAATCTCTTGATGACCTATGCTGAGTTGTATGGATCTCATTGTCAACAATGAAATGAAGTGGGGTCCCCTTCACCCACATTTGTGAATGGAAGAGGCATTCCCCCTCTTCAATATCCTCTGATTCAACTAGTTGGATCTTTGTAGTTGTGATGCTAACATTGGGTTATCCATCTACATGATCCAATTTCCATTATCCTATTCTAAATTAGAGTTCGAGTCAGGGTCTGAATCTTTTTCTTTAAGCTCAAAAAATAATGATTGTTTCAAGTGAAAATCATTAGTGTTGTTCCAGGTGTTTTAATGGAACTCACACCACTTTCCAATTTCCTTCTTCGACTTCTTGTTACCCTTCTTTGCTTGTGGCTTGAACTAGTTGTGTCAAGTTTGGATCTTCCTACTCTATCCCTTGCTATGTGAGTTAGGGATGCCTTTACCATAATTCTATTGTGGCAAATTTGCAGACACAAACTCTTTCTTATTCCATTGCTTAATTTTTTGCTTGATTTTTACAGCATATAAATAAGAAGCCCCCGGTGAGGGGATGTCCAAGAAATCCATCTCTCCTTGGATTTACCAATGTAGGTTGATGCAATACCTCAAAATGAGGTTATGCTCGAAGTCTTTGATACCTAAATTTGAGTGTAATGTATGGAATATGTTGGTGTACTCCGGTAATGTTTGGTCTCTCTTATAACGTAGAGTCATCCATCTTATGTATTGCTCATCACAACTTCCAATATGGTAGAATTCCTTCTCGGGGGCATAAAAAAAGGTCACCCAAGTGGGTCCTATACTGAATGTCATAGAATCATCTTCGTTATGTCTCCCCCAATAAATTTCCCACCAATATTTGACATGGGGAAGGGATTTAAGGAGAATGAAGGTGATCTTTTTGGTGTCGGAAAATCTGTGAACAAAGTAATAACCCTCTAACAGATTAACCATTTCTCCAAAGAATCTACTTCTATCTAGCCTTCAAATAAAGGGATATAAAATTTAGCTTGTACCTTGAAGGGTGTCACACCTCCTAAATGGTTTCTTCTCGAAGATGTCATTCCCACCATTGTCAATAGTTGAAGGATCTAGGTGAAGTTGTCCATCATCTCATTCCTCTGTTGTGCGATGGATTCCTCGAGAAACATATCAATATGATATATTTCTCCTTTTGGATTTTCCCCTAACATGGGAGGTCACTTGGGATGGTGAGAGTGGTTGTCTCCTAGTGAAACTAGCTCAACACCCAACTCTCTATACCCCGACCTTGTCGTGGACATGCACTGAGAAAGAAAACAAGGAGAAGATTTCTCTGATACCATTGATTTGGATTGTATAGGGAATGAAATGAAACATACACAAGAATGTAGCAGAGAGAACAACAATACAATGAAAACCCATATTCTATTAATAAATAAAATAATGGAATACTGTAAAACACAAATTGGCTAGAATGGTGGTAACTTATCTATGAAGAGAGAGAGAGATTTCAACTACACTCATTTGCAAAAAAATTATACAAGAGTTTGAAAGTATGGCCTTTTAACATAAGGAAATAACACTAAAGGTACAAAACCCTAACCCTAGGAGGTGAAGTTCCTAAAAAGTATTTTTTGGCCCGAGGTGGTTAGTTTCTACATCAACTTCCCGGGGGTGAAAATTTCACATACGATCTATGTTTGGTGTGCATAGTAGCTCATTGGAAAGATCTAATTGAGAAATACAATATTAAAACATGGACTCAATGTGTTGAAGATAAATCTAGGCCCTAAAATTTCCCTAGAAACATCATTTAGGGCCTAAAAACGACCCCAGAAGTTTTGAGACTAAAAAAATCCTAATAAAAGTGCCAAGATGGATAAACATGTTGAGTTGGTGGAGGAGGTGACTGGCCATCAATATCCACATGGATCACTTGTGTTTTGTTCTTTATCATTTGTTGTGTGCATCATCTTCCCTTCATCTACTTTGTGATGGATTTAAAACCTCAATTTTCAGTGTTTTTACCTATGCTCTATACAATTCAATTTCTATTGTTGCTTGACAATGCAACAACAAGTTGAGTAGCTTCACTAATATATCTATCCCAATCAATACTCAATCTTCATCCATTAATTTATGTTATGGAAATTTTTGCAATAGGACACTTGTAGAAAATGTTTTCAATGCATTCCAATTGATCATACAAAGGCTCCATACTTTCATATTCTTCCGCCAATAGTCATATCATGTAAAATCACATTTCATTAGTTGATTTGCCTTGGGGACTCTTTGTTGTTGCATTTTTTATGCTACAAAATGTTAGTTTTACATCTCCTATCAATAAAAGTTGCATTTTTCGTATCAATCTAATTCATTGTCGCATTTATAAAACAAGCATGTTCAACCAATGCATAATAAAATGACACACTTTTTGCACCTTTAGTAGAAATTGCTAGTTTAGTTAATTTTATTTACACACATTTCGTTTATTATATGTTTCCACTGTTGATATTATGGTAACTGCAGGAGGTATTTACTGTTGGGTATGTGTTATATTCTTTGCATGTGTGTGTGTGGGCGTGTCAGATATGACAACTGCATTTGGCGATCCCTCATAGTAGTGCTCTGTTTGTGCCATGTGCACTAGGCACTTTCCTAGGGGGGTCCCAGGGGGGGAAGGTATGCCCCACCCTGGTTACGTGCAGGGTTTGGGGCAACGGCCTGAAATTGTTTTGGAGAGTTTTTTGCTATTTTTAGCGGATTTTGCTATTTTTAGCGGTTTACTAAAAATAATCTCGGTTTTAGGGATTAGGGTTTTGGTATCTACGAAATACCTAAAAACATTGTATATGTTGTATAGTGAATGGTGAAATTCGATATAATGAATATAAGAAAGGTTTTCTCGGTTGAGGGTTTCTGGTATAATTCTATGTGTACTATGTGGATGAGCCATTGATTAAATTCTGTTTTTCTTAAGAATCTATATGCATTGCTTTACTTCACAGGTTTAAAACTTACATTTACCTCCACGTGTAAACCTGATGAGAATAGAATATTCCGGGAAGCAAGAAGAAACCATAATGAGTTGGCTAGTAACCCAGAATGAGAACTCGGCCCACGTAGTTAGCCAGAATTACTATAAATACAAGAGGACAGTCTTCATTATGGTAGGTAGTCTTAGAATTGTAGAGCAACACTTGTGCGCACTGCAGTGCCCAGTTTTGTGCGCAGGTTTGGAGGAGAGACGCCATTGCAGTTGTTGTAGCTAGCAGATCATGTTTGGCTTGGACTATCTCTTGGTTAGGGTTTGGACTATCTGATCAGCTCTTGTTGGTGCGCTATCCTTGGGGAAAGGTGTGCTACCCCTTGTTTGGCTATCTATCCTAGGGTTTTCTTCCAGAGTGATTCTCTGTCAACGTTAAGGTACTCGGAGGGTGACTTCGGCCTATGGTTGGGTGACAATAACGATATTGTCAATGGTAATATGAGCACATCCATTATATTCTAATAGGTTATGGGACCACACCTACTTCATTCAGTCTAACCAATGGAAGGAAGAATAGCCATAAATATATTAAACACGTTGAAGAACTGGTGCTAGGGTTTCTAGCAGGAGCAGTCACCAAAGCACTGCCGCTAGGGTTACTAGAAGGTACAGTTGCAGAAACTCTAATCCTCTCATTGAGGCACATTAAGTGAAGGGATTGACCTAATTTATGGATAGATCAATGCACCCTAGCCTAGTGCATCTCCTGATACTCTCAGCAAGCCAAGACGTCAAGGTTGAGTTTCTGGTCAAATCTAGGGTTGACCAAGTGAAAGCATCCATGACTTACTCTATGAAGTTAGAAAACAAGTTAGATGGAGCTTCTAACTTCAGAGCATGGAAGACAAGGATTGACCTCATCCTTTCCAAGAATAAAGTGTTGGATATCGTGAAAGTAAATATCGTGGAACCAGAGTTTGAAGAAGGAAAAGAAAAGGAACCGCAGAACATTGCAGTTATGGAGAAGTTCAAAGACGGTGGCATCAATGCCATGAGTATCATATTGGACTCTATAAAAGACCACTTGATACCCTACATCTCCCATCTTGACTCGTCGAAGAAGATGTACGATGCCCTAACAAACCTCTTCCCAATTAGAAACATTGGACAAATAATGAGTCTAAATAATGATCTTTGTGACATGAAGATGAATGATGATGATAGCATAACATCATACTTTGTGAAGATATCCCAGTTAAGAGATCAACTACAATCAATTGAAGAGATCATTTCAGAGAAGGAATTGGTAAACATAGTACTCAATGGTCTTCCCAAGACATGGGATGCATTTGCCGTAAGCATGAACACAAGGAAGGAGTATCCTACATTTGTAGAACTTTGGACTTGTTGTGCTCAAGAAGAATACATGATCAGTGCAACAAAAAAAACCCCAAAAGAAGTATGATGATCAAGCCTTCATAGCAAGATTCAAGAATTTCAGGAACAAAAGGAAGCTTGGTTCAAGGAGGAAGCTAAATCAAGAGAAAGATATTTCAGAAATACAATGCTTCAACTGTCGAAAGTATGGTCACTACAAGAATCATTGTCTTGAGCTAAAGAAAAGGAAGGAGAAACACGAAGCATCAGTTGTCAAAGAAAAGGAACCTACAAAGAAGACTAAGTAGGATGAAAGAGAATTCTTCTTCTGAAGGTAACAATACTCTTCTTAGTTCTTTTATATATCTTGTTTGCATTGTATCTGTACATATCTTGTATATCTATCTCTTGGAAGATAATGTGTTTCAAGAAGAACTATACCTATGGAATAACAACAAGATAAGGATTTCTATCATTATACAAGTTAGATAATACACATGAAAGGATGAAATACATCAAACAAATCATGTGGAAGCTATTACAAGATAAGCGAAATCAGAATCAATCATGAAGAGACTTAGAAGAAGCAAAGACAGAAAGAAGTCAACAATCAAGAGGAAATTGGAGAAAGACTTATGATGTTTTGCATAAGACAATAAGATAAAAGCGTGGACTCTGTTAGACAGAGGGAGCCAATTATATATTGCAGAAGACAATAAGGATGCAGTCAGAAGCGTGGACTTTGTTAGATGGAGGGAGCCGATTATATGCACTCATACATGAAGCAAGGATTAGGAGGTAGCTAATCCTATGATCCATTGAATATGATGAAGTATATATCCATGGTAGCAACCATGAAAGACAATACATGTTTAGTTCAACCTTAGAAGAAGTCTTCTTCAAAGAGAAGCCTTAAAGTATCCCTGGTTGTCCATCCATATCCATGATTCTATAATGAAAGGAAGAAGTGAAATCTTTAGGGAATGGAATCTATAAGAACCTCCATGGACCCAAGAGCTAAAGAAAAACATCAGGAAGAACATGAAGATTCCAAGAAAGAAAGAGAATCCAGAACAACCAGTCATTGTATTAAGAATCACAAGATTACCAACCTGATATGAACTCAATAAAAGCAATCAAGCAGAGGAACTAAAAGTTGTGATGAAGAATAGTGTATATATGCAAGCATTGTAAGATCCAGAACTAGAGGTTCTCCCAGATGGAGGGAGAAGACTATGATGATTACTTATTCCAATAAACTAGACATACTTTTACTTGAGTCTTTATCTCATCTGCAATATCCATGGGTTGGAATTCTACATCAAATGAATGCAAAGACTGTTCTCCAGAGAAATTGAACAAAGAGCGTATGAAGAACAACCTCAAGAATTTGAAGCATACCAGAAAGAGACCCTTGTATGTAGATGGAAGAAGATAACTTGGTGGAGAACCTCCAGTGCACAACAAAAGTGTGGTGAATATTTTCTATAACATAGATATTGTATCAAGGTGATTACTTAGAAGATCAGATCTCATGATGACGGAAGAAGTGCCACATGGATATGTTCCAGTTTTCCAACAATGATATACTTTATTGATCAGAGCTACATGAAGCCTTCAGAGAAAACCAGTGTTCCAGACCGAAGTACATTTGAAATCAAGCATTACATTATCTCTGATGAAGTCCAGAAAGGAGAAAGTGGTTCTCCAATACATATCTCCACAGTTGAGAAGATAAGATTTTTTTTTGGTAAAGCTTCTATCAGAGATGAAAGAGTTTGTGTACTCAAGATGGAGCTCGTGGAGATGAATTCCTTATTGAAAAAGGAAGAGATGAATCCCAGGTTGGGAGGGAGCACTGATGTATTATTTATTGATGGACAATCATTTTTCAGTTCGAAAAATGGTCCAGGATGAGAAGTTTCTTTCCAGTTCGGAAAGTGGATTGAGATTTCTGGCGGACAAACATTTTCCAGTTTGTAAAATGGTCCATATTTCTGATGTACCATAGACAACGACTTCCCATTGTGGTTAACATGGGAAGTGGTCTAGGGCAGTCTCTCTTCTTGAGGGTTACTCAAGAAGACTAGCCCGCCTCGCCGGACAACGATTTCCCATTATGGTTAACATGGGGAATAGCTCGTTTTGGAGGTTGGTGCAGGACATTCATTTCCTTTGGAAATGGTCTAGACATTCATTCCTTAGGGCAGATTCATCCTCTCTAGGATGCACTCTTTTTAGTGTCGGAGGAATGGCCTAGGGTGGGGAATGGTCCAGGTTCAACAATCAGGGGCATACATTCCTTAGGGTAGACTCATTCTCTCCAGGCTACACTTTGTCTAGTGTCGGAGGAATGACCCAGGGTGGGGAATGGTCTAGGCTCAGAAATCAGGAAAATTATTCTTCCTTGCTTGAGAAGAATAGTCCAGATAGCTCATCATTGATGTTTTACCTTTTGAGGGCAGAGGCTCTTCCAAGATCTCACAGATGTGAGTGGAAGAATGGCCCAGATGATTTAGTTTNTGATATCAGATGATCGTTATGAAGACCGCATTTTTCTAAACAATAGATGTATACTACTGTGGTGGATGTGTTCCACTGTTTAATCAAGTATCTGTGTGACACTTGGTGTGGTAGTATACCACTAGATTGTAGTTGTGTACTACTATGGATAGACACAGTTGTGTTCTATTGAATGATATTATTCCAATTGACTTGAAGACTATCAACAATGTTGAAAATGATTATCAGTTAGATGGATGATCAATGGACAAATATTTTCCAGAGGGAAAATGGTCCAGGACATTTATTCTTCTAGGACATATGTACGGATTAGAAGAATGGCTCTTGTGTCACTCTGTGGTATGAGTGACTTATCCAACATCATGTCTAATTACTCAGATAGAGTATGGTTTTGAGAGATGATGCGGTTGATGACACTGATGGTGATGATGGTGCTCTAGTCATGAGATAGTTTATACAACTATGTTGATGCTACCGGGTGAATGGTATGTTTGTGCTCAAGACCATTACGTGTAATACTTCCCTCGCTAGGAGGGAGTGTTGATATTATGGTAGTTGCGGGAGGTATTTACCTCCATGTGTAAACCTGACGAGAATAGAATACTCCGGGAAGCAAGAAGAAACCCTAATGAGTTGGATAATAACCATAGAAGACATGTCGGCTCAAGAAGATAACTTGTATTAGGTTATTAGCCTCCAAGAGAAGAAGTCAGCCAGAAGAAATAATATATACTAAACAGACAGATACCCAGACAATTAGCTAGAATTACTATAAATACAGGAGGCCAGTGTTCATTCTGGCAGGCAGTCTCAGAATTGCAGAGCAACACTTGTGCGCACCACAGTGCCTAGTTTTGTGTGCAGGTTTGGAGGAGAGCTGCCATTGCAGTTGCTGCAGCTAGCAGATCACGTTTGGCTTGGACTATCTCTTGGTTAGGGTTTGGACTATCTGATCAGCTCTTGTTGGTGCACTATCCTTGGGGAAAGGTGCGCTACCTCTTGTTTGGATATCTAGCCTAGGGTTTGCTTCCGAATTGATTCTTTGTCAAGGTTAAGGTGCTCAGAGGGTGGCTTCAGCCTATGGTTGGGTGACAATAACGATATTGTCAATGGTAAGACGAGCACATCCATTATATTCTAACATCCACGTCCACAATATCATTGAAATGACCATTATCTACTTGAAATATTCTAGATCCTACAACACTAAGAGATCTATCATCACCAACACATATTTTCTTGGTGTTACATTCATTTAGAGCATAAAATATGTCTTTATCCTTAGCCATATGATTAGATGCTCCAGAATCAATAAGCCACTCATCAGAAGAAGAAGAAGTTGTATTGAAAGAGAAACCAGAAGCAGAAAGTGCATGTCCATGAGAAGAATAAGAAGAAGTAGATTCAATACCGATGTCGTGATTCTTCATCGTTGCTTCTAAATCTTCCATCTTCTTGAAACAATTTGACTCATCATGACCATCTTTATCACAAAAGTTGCAATGTTTCTCAGTCTTCTTATTTTTATATTTTGCTCATTTGTCACCATTAGGAGCTGAAGTTGTCTGAGTGAGTTTGGGACCCTTATGTTTCTTGTTTTTGTAGAGAGGTTGTTGCTTCTTTGGATACTTGGGTTTATCTTTCTACTGGGCAACTAAGGCTTTGTTGGAAGTACATGCAATGTTGATCACTCTAGTTGTACAAGCTTATCTTCATCTTTGATCAAAGCAACACAAAGGACTCAAGAGTGGGTTTTTTATAAGTTGTCCCTAGAGCCTCTCTCATGGCATAAAAGGTAGATACAAACTCAAAATATGCACTACCTAGCTTAGAGAGAATAAGATAGATGCAATGCTCTTCCTCCATCTTTATCTCACATTCTTCATATAAAATTATGAATGTTTTAAACTTAGATAGATAGTCTCCAATGCAGGAAAAATCACTTGGATTTAAATTCGGTACTTGATTTTCTAATTGTTGTGCTCGAATAATATTGAGTTTACCAAACACAGTTTCAATCTTTTCCCAAGCTTCATCGGGGTCATCAATTTCTTTAAGGTGGAACCTTAAATCATGAGAGATGGACATTCCAATTAGTCCACGTGCTTCATCACTCATATTATCCCATTTTACTTTATTATCAACATCAGTGGGTTCTTTTTCCTTTTCCAAGGTAATCCGGTACAAGCCTTTACTTCTTAATAAATCCTCCATATGAGATTTCCATTGGAAGTAGTTGGTGCTAGTAAGCAAAAGATTACTAGAAGAAGCCATATTAAATATGTAGATAATATGGATTTAAAATTTGAAACTGATAATCTGGATGGAAATATCTCAAAAAATTATGCGGTTTTAAAAAAAATGGCACTAAAAATGGACTTCGGATGTGAAAGTTGTGCTCTTTTTAAAAAAAGGCATAAACAGTAACCAAAGAACCATGTGGTGGTGTAAATTGTTTTATAAAGTGACTCACTTTTATAAAGAGAAGTGGGGATCACTTTTACAATGAAGTTACTTTATAAAAGAAAAGTTGCATGCAAAATAAATAACTCTAAAATAAAATATTAAAGCTACTTATAGTGATTCACTTTTATACTTGAAATGAAATACACTTTACAATTTGAGCATGAACTTTTTAAAAAAAAAGTAACAAAAAAAGAGACTCAAAACCTCTTACTTAATAATATTTTTTTTAACCAAATGGTCTAGAAAAACATATTGTATTGTTTAGCAAGAGGATTGTGGGTGTTTTTGTTGTGGAAGACGACGTGCTAAAAAAAAGCTCTTTTCACAAAACAAAAAAAAATCGTTTCTCGATGACAACAAGGGTTGGATCTCGATTAGTTTACCTAGAAGATGCACATTTTCCTATATGTTTCTGATTTGTCGAGATCGCACAAAGCATGGGGAAATTATAATACACAGATCTAAAAGAGTAGAAACCCGGAAACAAATAATATAAAACTGGAATAAAACCAAAATAATACTCTGCACAAATTTAAAAAATGTGTATTCAGGCTTTATACCTCTGGATCTGACTGAAATGGCCGTATATTGGGAAAACATAAACCTTTTCTAGTGAAACGAAAAGTTTCACTAACTGAAAAGAGCGCTCCAGACGCAATGGAATAGTTCTCTCAGCCCATAAATGTACATAAATGACAGAAAATGGAGATGAGACAACTCATCTTCACGATCTTGATCTACAACAGGAGCGGGTCTTCAAACATGCTCTGATACCATGTTCGATGACACAGGTATTCTAACAGAGGATGAACACCTTCAATAACCACTCACAAAACCATATCAAAGATCAACACACTGATATTTTGACGTGGTAAAACCCCTACGGGGAAACATCCATGACCCCAACCAACATGTCCACTTGGAGCATTGTATTAATGCAAAAGAAAAAGATTACAATGAGATTTTACAAGATAGTTTCTCGCAATAGATCATCGAAAAATGACCCTCTATTGTCTTTAAATAGATATCATGGACCAATCAATATTCAAGCTTGTTGATGAATGCAACTATGTGAGACATTCTCCAACTTACAAACATGTGAGGTGTGGATCATTGCAGCTATGAGAAGTCTTTCTCTCAACTTACAAACCTGAGAGAAATCCCCTAAGAAGGGTATGTGGTTCCTGCCTGAGATAGAGTTGGGAACGTAGAGATGAACTCCTTCAGTCAGAGAGTTGAGAAGAACTCCAGATTATTATCTGGTGGAAAAGCGATCTATTGAGTTAGGACGTGCCTGTGGCTGAGCACAAGGTAAACGTGTGAAATCCCAAAGTGTTGGGTGCATCGTCATGAGAACATAAATGAAGATGATGTATTAGCCTCCTCTGAGTAGTATAGTTTATGAGAAGACTCCATATGATCCTCCTGTCGGTGGCAGTGAGAAAGAAGATCTGTAGAGTGGACATACCTATGGATGAGCACTAGTGGGTGTATCATGTCCCTTGCTATATATTGTTCAAGATTCAGACCTACCTATAACCCTAATTATTATGTAAAGGGTATAGGTCGGCCCTATCTTAATTTGACTAATAATAAACAAGAAAATTAATATTGTTAATATTAATTATAATAATTATAATAATAATAATATATTTGACTTAGAGAGGTAAGCCTTGTTAAGCCAATAGAGACCTTTGTTTATTGATCAAGTGTAATATAAGTAAGGGATGATTATCCATTGTAGAATCATATCGTCCTTGTGTGTTTGGAAATTATAGCAAATACATCTACTTGGAAAAGGTGCGCACCTCTCTTGGGCGCTAGTCTTCTATGGCTTAATCACCCTCTTGTGTGCTAATTCATTCTTGGTGGTGAAAGGTATTTCTCTTGATTAATATAGAAAATGATTTGGCTGGGTTTTCTTCCCTTGTTGAGAAGGGTTTCCCAAGATAGTTCTTGTGTTCTTATGCATGGTGTTTCTTCTTGTGATCTTGGTTGTTGCAACATTCTTGCTTATAATTAAGACATGACAAAATAAATGAACTACATGCTTAACCTAGATTATTGAAATTTCAACATGGTATCAGAGCATAGGTCTTGAAGATCCCATTGCATAAGCATTTTCTAGCTCCTTCATTCTCTCATTTGTAGAAACCGTACGACCCTCCTAGGGTTTCCAAAAAATCTGTATGACCTCCTTTTCTAAGAGATTTCACCACTCAAAACTTGGACGCTTGGGATGAAAAAGACATAGAAGGGTACGGCCTCCTTCAGCGTACCTCCAACAAGTCTCAGATCTAAATTCCGGGCATTTCAAAATTTTGACCCTAAGGGTTTCTATGGTTTCATCAAAATTCTACAAAAAAATCTGAATTCTATTTCTAAGAATTTCTTGAAGAAGCTCCACAACCTACCAATGCTATAATATTTATTAAAGGCTTATTGTTGGCAGTCATAAGCCCAACAAAACCTAAAAGTTCTAGCCTAGCCTAGCCATTAGGTTTTCTAGTCTAGTTGACAAGGGTCTGTGAATATGAGAAAATTCATGATGGGAAGCAAGCTCAGTACAAAACTCCAAAGCAATGAAGACATCAACATCTCAACACTCTTAGGTATGGTTCCTATCAATGAAAATACTTGGCTAATTGACAGTGGTGCCTCCAGGCACATGATCGGTATTAGAAATCATCTAACACACTTCATTGAGAAAGAGACACATCTACATGTTGTCCTTGGAGATGATGCTAGATATAATGTGAGGAGTTGGAACTTCCACCTTCCAACTAGATTCAAATATGTAGCTCAAACTAGAAGAAGTTCTATATGTACCAGGAATGAAGATAAAATTTGTCTCTATTTCGTCCCTTAAAGACAAAGGTTGCAAAATTACTTTCTCAGAAGGAAGAGTCCTTCAATGGCACAAAGACTCTCATATCATCTCTTCCAAAGTAATTGGTGTCAGAGAAAACAATTTATACAAGTTGACCATCAAATGAATTCAAGCCTTACTACATGACACCATCAACTTGAGTGAGTTATGGCATATGATACTTGTTCACATTCATTATAGAGCTCTTCCAGTTCTAGGGAAAATGGAAACAGGTCTACCATAGATCCATATCCAGCATAAAGGTGTTTGTAAAGGTTGTGCCCTTGGTAAAAATGTTAAAGGATCCTTTCCTAGCAGTGATAATCGATCCAAGGAAATATTGGACTTGATACATTCAGATGTATGTGGGCCATTGACTTTTGCATCCTTAAATGGGTACTTGTACTATGTACTCTTCATAGATGATCACTCCAGGAAAACTTGAATTTACTTTCTGAAGAACAATGATGGAGTCCTTGCCAAGTTTCAAGAATTCAAAGCTCAGTTTGAAAACCTGACCTAAAGAAAAATCAAAGTATTAAGATCAGACAATGGAGGAGAATACACCTCAAAATAATTTATCAGTTTTTGTATTGAAGTAAGGATCAAGAGGGAGCTCACAGTTCCATACAATCCTCAACAAAATGGGGTTTCTGAAAGGAAGAACAAAACTATCATTGATGCAACTAAAGCAATGATACATGATCAGAGTATACCCATGACTCTATGGGCAGAAGCATGTATGACAACAGTATATGTTCAAAACCATATTCCTCATCAGATCCTGAAGAACATTACTCCAGAAGAAGCATTCACCAAAGTGAAGCCCCAAATCAAACACTTTAGAATATTTGGATGTCTAGTGTACCTTCATGTACCCAAAGAAAAGAGATCCAAACTAGAACCTTCAGGAAGAAAGGGTAGATTTGTAGGATACAATGAATCCTCAAAAGCATATCGAATCTACATCCCAGGTCAGAGACAAATTGAAGTAAGAAAATATGTTACTTTTGAAGAAGAAGTGGCCTTCCAGAAATCCAAAGAAGCTCATATGGAAATAGATAGTGAAACAATACCTCCTCCTCATTCAATAGTTCAGAGGGAGACATATATTGTTACAGATGAGCCAATGACACCAGTTGACCCATTTATTCCAGCAGATTCAGTTTCCCCAAGTAATATACCCAGAGAAATCACAGTTGGACATAAGAGACTTGCTTGGGATCGACAAACTTTAGAAGAAGAAGAAGGACATAAAGCCCCACAAGGAGAAACCAGAGAAAGCAAGAGGCCTAAGAGATTCTCAAGCTACCTTTCACCCTTAACTCACATTATTGATTCAGAGCCAACTTGTCATGGAGAAGCCTCAGATGAGCAAGTGTGGCAAGATGCCATGACTGAAGAGAATCAATCTACACTAAAGAATGATGTATGGGATGTTGTCCCAAGACGAGAGGGAAAATCCGTAGTGACTTCCAAATGGATTTACAAAATCAAACGTACTGCTGATGGAAGCATTGAAAAATACAAAGAAAGATTTGTGGCCGGAGGGTTCTCACAAATAGAGGGAGTCGACTATGACGAGACTTTTGCACTAGTAGTGAGATATACCTCCATTCAATCTATTATTGCACTAGCTTCTTCCATGGGTTGGAATATACATCAGATGGATGTAAAGACAACTTTTTTCAATGGTGAAATTGAGGAAGAAGTCTATATTGAACAACCAAAAGGTTTCATTATACACAACGAAAAATCTCATGTATGCAGATTGAAGAAATCCCTATACAGTCTAAAACAAGCACCACATGTTTGGTATGAGAAAATGGATGGTTTCCTGATGAGTTTGGGTTTCAACAAAAGAACATCCGACCCAAACTTATATTATCACATTGATGGCAATGAGTGTTTTATTCTAGTTCTATATGTGGATGATCTTTTCATCATTGGTTTAGAGAGACTCATTGTTGAATGCAAGCAAGATTTAATTGCCAAATTTGAAATGAAAGATTTGGGCCAAATGCATTATTTCTTCAGACTAGAAGTATGTCAGAGATCAAATGAGATTTTCCAAAGTTAAGGAAAATATACTTTGGAGATTCTGAAAAAGGTTCAAAATGATAGATTGTAAATCCGTGCCTACTCCAATGGTAATGGACTTAAAGAAGATGAATGACACTGATTCGGGAGACATAGATCCACATTTATATCGACAACTTATTGGATCTTTGATGTATCTGGTTAACACCAGACCAAACATTTGCTATGTAGTAAATGTGATTAGCCAGTTTATGAGCCAACCAAAACAGACACACCAGATAGCTGCAAAACACGTATTGAGATACTTACAAGGCACAATTGGTTATGGTCTAAGATATGCAGCCAATGTGGACCTAAGCTTGGAAGGATATGTCGACGCAGATTGGGCAGGAAGTGAAGTAGACAGAAAGATCACCTCAGGTAGTTGTTTCACCCTAGGATCAACCATGGTTTCCTGGTGTAGTAGAAAACAAAGCTCTGTGGCTTTGAGTACAACAGAGGCAGAATACATTGCACTGAGCATGGTAGTTCGTGAAGTTGTATGGCTTCACAAACTTTTGACAGACTTGTTCGGTCATGAGATGGATCCGACGACTATTCATTGCGACAACCAGAGCTATGTAAAGATCTCCAAGAACCCAGTATTTCATGACAAATCGAAACACATTGAAATCAAGTATCACTATATCATAGACATGGTGCAGAGGAAGAAAGTTCATGTACAATATCTTTCTACTCATGAACAATTTGCAGTTATATTCACTAAACCACTTGCTAAGACAAAGTTCAAGTATTTCCATAAGAAACTTGGCATGATGGAAAATGCCTCCTTAGCTGAGAGGGAGTGTTGATGAATGCAACAATGTGATACATTCTCCATCTTACAAACCTATGAGGTGTGGATCATTGTATCTATGAGAAGTCTTTCTCTCAGCTTACAAACTTGAGAGAAAGCCCCTAAGAAGGGTATGTGGTTCCTTCCTGAGACAGATCTGGGAACGTAGAGATGACCTCCTCCATTCAGAGTGTTGAGAAGAACTCTAGATGATTATCCGATGGAAAAGTGATCTGTTGAGTTAGGACGTGCCTGTGGCTGAGCACAAGGTGAACGTGTGAAATCCCAAAGTGATGGGTGCATCATCATTATAACAGAAATGAAGATGATGTATTAGCCTCCTCTGAGCAACAGAGTTGACGAGAAGACTCCAAATGATCCTCCTATCGGTGGGAGTGAGAAAGCAGATCTGTAGAGTGGACGTGCATGTGGACGAGCACATGTGAACATGTGAAGACCTGGTTCTTCTGTGTAATGCAGTGAATCCAATGTATGACATCCTTATGGATGTGCCCCTAGTGGATGAGCACTAGTGGGTGTATTAGATCCTTTGCTATATATTGTTCAAGAGTCAAACCTACCTGTAACGCTAATTATTATGTAAAGAGTACAAGTCGGCCCTATCCTAATTTGACTAATAATAAACAAGAAATTAATATTGTTAATATTAATATTGTTAATATTAATATTGTTAATATTAATTATAATAATAATAATAATAATATATTTGGCTTAGAGAGATCGACCCTGTTGAGCCAATAGACGCCTTTGTTGATTGATCAAGTCTAATATAAGTAAGGATGATTCTCCATTGTAGAATCATATCTTCCTTGTGTGTTTGGAAATTACAATAAACACATCTACTTGGAAAAGGTGTGCACCTC
>SNQJ01S0042780.1:84726-118465 GCA_010110895.2 Picea sitchensis
AAGGTGGACACTTTGAAGAATGTTGCAGACTCATTAACAAAATCTGTGAGCCTTGAGAAGTTCTCTTGGTGTAGAGGATCCATGGGCATTTCTTCCCTGGATTGTTGAATATGTAACCCTGTAACCCCCTGCACCCCCCGTGCGGGGGTTCAGGGGCAACGCCCCTGAATTTTTATTTTTTTCTGCATCGGGACCGCATTTTTTCTGCCTCCAGACTGCATTATATTTGGGTGGTTTTTCAGCACATGGTTTCTTTGCCAATGGTTTTATATTTCCGTTTAAGGAATTAGGGTTTTGGAATAATCCAGGTCATTGGGTTAGGGTTTTGGATGTTGCTGGATCCTATATGTATTTTGTATTGTAAACATTGTAACACAATGAATGAATATATAATATGTTGGTTTTCCTAGTTTGGGTTTCCAAGGAAAAAATCTATGTGTAATGTTTGTATTTTCCATTGTATCTTTTCTTTTCTTTTTATGAATATTTGTTTGCAATAGATATTGTACAAGGTAATTTACAGTGAGATTGTCTATGGTTAAACAAGCATACCAAAATATTAACATGGTATCATAGTTGGTTTCCTTCGTAACAATATAACCAGTGGAAGGAAGATCCTCAGTTTCCCCCTTTGTCAAGCTCTTTGAGCAATTTTTGAACCCACTAAGAAGGTCGCCTAAGTAGGGTGCATATTTTCCCCGGATAAGATCTGCAAATTTTTGAATTTGAGAAAATAGGGTTTTCTCATAAAACCCTAGGTCAAGGTGTCTGACATTTAAAGGTTCAGTTGAAGTTGATTCTTGGAGAAAGGAGTTGCCTTGACATAATGCACTCACTGTGTTAGTTACAACCTAGTTGCAACACCAGTTGCAGTTCCTCTGGTCCAGTGAAGTTTCTGGTAACTCGTTGAGAAATTCGTTGAAATTAGGATGTTGAAATTATTCTTTCCCTAGATCAAATCACTAGCCATTCTTTCGGAAGTTAGGGTTTTTGGTCTTGGAACAATAGAAAACCCTAACCCAAATTCATTGGGCACTTTCAATGAAGTTTTGGGCCTAATTTTTAGTTGTCCTAGTGCGCCCTACCCTAGTGCATCTCCATCTATTTTCAGATTTCAAGTTGGAGCACTTTGAAATTTTTGGGTTCGTCATTGTTTGCCACTATTGTTGGCTAGTGTCGTTGTCCGTCATTTTTTTTCCGTTGCTGCCAAAGGTATGTACTTGTATATGTTTAAAATGTGTCACTATCTTCAGGGTGTTTGCAGGAGAAGGGATTTTTTTTCTAAGCAAAAATCATAGATCCAGAGGGATCTCAGATCCAACACATTCATAGGAACAATGCACTCTAGGTTTGATATTTTTGATATGCCTCTAGCTGTTATGGAATTATTGTGATCTTTGAACATCTGGGTTGCATTTCAATCTATTAAAGTTATGATTATTTCTGGTCAAAGTTAAAGTTATAAGATGACCTTAGTCAATGTATTAGATTGATAGAGGTTGAGATTTTCAAGTTTAATTGCATAATATTCTCTAACTCAGATTTATGTCAAGAAATCATATTGTCTCAGTACATGGGATAGGTTGGAGAGAATACCTATCATATTGAGTGAAGGAGACTCAGAGGAAAAGTAACAACACTCAGTCCTGGAGATAAGACTCCAAGTTCCAAGTTTGATTAATTAAATTGATAAGTTTCCAATTTGCACATATCAAGTTTGACAATTGCTACATTACAAGTAAAACACTATAGTTGTGACAACAATCTTTGAAAGGTTTTATTACTGATAGATACAATGAATACTTGGTAGCATATGAGTACTATTAATATAAATTCTTATTGTACTTGTTTTCAAGATAAACTAACATCTCCTCTAGGAGATATTTCTTGTTTTTGCTTCTAGGTAGGTCACCTTGGTAATGCTATGATAATTACCATGAAATTGTTTTTTTATTATTATTAACATAGATATGTTCTTATGAAAATGCTATTATATTGGAAATACTTTTTCTCTTGTTGCTCTTGTCTCGGGCAGGAAGAATGATTGGTCACAACACTGGAAGAGTGTTGTTCCTATTTCTTATTATTGCATTTTTATTTTGGCTCTTGTTCCAGGTAGGTCACAAGTGATAGCTTTGAGAAGGAGCTATTGTGACAATTGTTCTTGTTTTTATTATTATTATAAGAGTATTTCTCTTATCTATTGTTTTCCCTTATTGTTGGTCTTGTTCCAGGAAGGTCACAAGTGATAAACCTAATGGGAGATATAGTGACAGTTGCAGGAGGAAACATATTAGATGGTCTCTAGTTTGAGACACATAGTAGACTATACAGATAAGAAGTTGTATACACGACCATATACATCCATGTACTAAATAAAAAGAGGACGAAGTTAATACATTCTGGAAAGAAGGGTACTTTTGCGAGATACAAAGTATCTCATATGGAAATTGATTGTAAGGAGCACAAAGCTCTAAAGATGATTGAACAAATCCCTCTAGTTCAGTTGATCACTCTTCATATCATCACGAAGAGTTAGTAGAGATAGAAGGGCCTACCCAGAATCATTGTAGTAACCAGGATGAGACCAGCATGGTCCCTTGACACTTTGTAGGATGCAAAGATATATATAATTGATGAGCCATATCATGAGAAGGAGAAGATGGCTCCACCAATGGTGAGGCAGACAACCACACCAAGTACCATCTCAAAAGGAGCTAGAGTTAAAAGGGATTCAACCAACATGATCCAGTAGGGAGGAGAAACCTCCCCTGGACCATTCATAAGAGATTAGACTTTAGAGGAGATCATCACACTACAAAGGGAACATATGGCTCCGAAGATTATATAGAATCATAGGGAGTGACTCAAGTTTCATAGTGACCTTGATCTAAGAGAGAGTCAGTGGCTTAGATACTTTCATTCAGAAAGTATTCCTCCTCAGATTTAGATGGGAGAGATAGATGTCTTCTAGGACCGACATATAGGTTCCATGAGTTTAGGAGGATAGATCGAAGCTTCAGAGGATTTGAGGAGATATGAGAGCTCCTAGGAATATTCCTTTGTTTCAATGACAGAGGAGGAAGCCAGTTAGAAGGACTGAGATATGGATTTTTTCCTTGAGAACAGAAGGGAATTCAGTGATGACTTCCAAATTGATATACAAGATCAAACATGTTGCTTATGGAAGCATAGAGATGCACAAAGCTTGACTTGTGGCTAGAGGATTCTCCCAACAAGAGGGAGAATATTATGACGAGACACTTGCCCCAGTAGTCAGAAGAAGTGCACATAGAGAAACCATAAGATACATGAGAAAGAGTCTCATGTATGTAGATTGAAGAATGCTTTGTACAGGCCTAAGCAGGAACCTAAGGCATGATATTCCAGATCAAATAGTTTTCTGATGAGCTTGGGATTTACCAAGATTAAAACATATTCCAACATTTACTAAAAGGTTGTGGATTGTGGATCAGTGATATTACTATTATATGTGGATGAATTGTTTCTAATAGGGGATGAGAAGCTCATCACAGAGTGCAAGAGAAAGCTTGCATATGAGTTCAAGATGAAATACCTGGGTATGATGCATTACTTTTTGGGTCTAGAGGTGTGGTAGAGACTGGATGAGATTTTCATGTGCCAAGGAAAATATGCAGTAGAAATTCTGAAGAGATTCAGAATGATAGTTTGTAAATCCATGCCTACATTGATGGTGATGAACACAAAGTTATTGAGTGATAGTTCTGCATAGATAGTGGATGTCACCATGTACAAGAATATTATTGGTTCCTTGATGTACTTGACGAACAATACACCAGATATATGATTTGCAGAAAAAACCTTGAGTCAGTATATGGTGGAACCAAGGCGTGTTCACTTGGTTGTGGAAAAGAATGTGTTGAGCTACTTAAAAGGTACAATTGACTATGGACTCAGATATGTTTAAGATCGTAATATAAGCCTACATGGCTATACTAATTTAGATTGGGATAGTAGTGTCACAGACCAGAATAATACATTTGGATGTTGCTTTAATTCAGGATCATCTATGATCTCATGGTTCAACAAAAAGTAGACTAGTGTGGCACTCAACACAACTGAGGTAGAGTATCTAGTAGCGTGTTCATTTGGCAGCAAAGCAGTGTGGCTTCATAAGCTACTTGAAATATTGTTTGATCTCTAGTTATAGGTGACTTATATCTGGTGCGAAAACTAGAGTTGTGTGAAGTTGTCAGAGAACCCGGTGTTTCATGAAAAGTCTAAGAATATCGAGATCAGGCACCATTATAGCACATATATGGTGCAAAAAGGAGTAGTGAATCTCCAGTATGTCACTAAATATGAGCAGATATCATATGTGTTGACCAAGCCTCTGTCAAGGGTGAAGTTTGTGTACTTCAAGAACAAGCTTGGCATGGTCCAGAAGGATGTCCCTCATAAGAGGGAGTGATGAGTCACATATGCGATTCTTGGGGCAGTAGGTTGCAAAGTGTGGCAGCACTGGGTGGTCATCTACATGCATGTTACTGAATGTGGCACCAGTCATCATGACCTCACACAGTGTTAGTAGGCGCGGATCCTTCCAGGAGGGCGAGTTTCCCAACTTTTCAATTTAGAGGACCAACCTGTGTGGTTGGAGGTGTTTCCTAGCCTTGGGATAGATGGGTAGTGTGTGTGCACTACATTTCCTAACCCTTGTAGTTATATGCCCAGTCACCGTGGGATAGGTGCATGGTGTGCCAACCAGAAGAACTATCTCTAGGGATAGTTGCTAGATTCTGTGTGAGCTGGTGAGTTGCAGTTGGCCATACTCCATTTGGATTGGGTATTAGCGCAATTCAGAGTGAACTTGATCAACTAGATAGTCACCCAGACTCCATTTGGATTGGGTAGTAGCATAGTTATGTGTGTGAACTAGTTCAGACTGAACAGTTTCCCAGACTTTGCTTGGACTGGGTAGTAGAACAGTTCTATGTAAACTGGCTCAGCTGCATATTCCAGATTATGTGTGAGTTGGATGGTTTCCTAGTTCTATATGAGCTAGATGCCTAGTTCTATGTGATCTATATGAAATCCATGTACTGACATAAGTCCGAAAAGGATGATCCCACTAGAGAGATGTTACATGTGTTAATGAGGCCCCATATGCATGACTATGACATGACCATCAGATAGTCTGTGTGTGTGACTATGGCAGAGCATCTGTGTCTATGATGGTGATACTTGTGACATGATATGATTGATCATGAGATATCCTGTGTGGCTATGGTGATGCTACCTGTAGACTGGTCTACAATACCATGTGAGTCTTTCCCATACCATGTGAGATGGATAGATGTGTTTGAGACCATTACATGAAGAACATCTTAGTTAATACACCCATAGTTAAGAGGGAGTGTTGATGTTTTGGTAGTTGTGGGAGGTATTAACCTCCAAGTGTAACCTTTGTACTTAGAATAAAATATTCTATAAGTAAGGGAACCCTTAAATAGATGTGTGAAAACCCTAGAAGAGAAGTCGGCCCAAGGATACTAATAATAAATAATTAGAAGGTCCCAGAAAGAGAAGTCGGCCCCACCTGGAAAAGTCACTTGACAGGATAGTATAAATAAGGAGACGCCTTAGTTCATTTGGACTCTCTCTCTCAGTCACTTAGCTAGTGCACAAGTCTAAGGAGTTGCAGCTGCAGCAGAAGGAGGCGCAAGTCTAGAGAGATTAGTGTAGCAGTTGTCGTGGAGTATTCTTAGTCTTTCCAGTGTCTCTCTTGTGTGCTTCTCTTGGTAAAGGTATGCTTCCATTACTAGAGGTACGTTCTCTTGGTATTGTGTTGTTGCTGCAGCAATGGTCTTTTTGGTTAGGGTTATTTGTTGGTTCTAGTATGGACTTTCCAGAATCATTCTATCTAAGAAAAGGTTATTGTGCTCAGGGGTGGCATATGAGAATGCCTATGGTTGGGTGAAAATGATGTGACATTTTCTATGGTTAAACAATCATACCAAAATATTGATACCATCTTCAAGAATACTACCCCAATTATTGTCCTTAAGGTATTTTGTCAAACCCTTCATAAGAAAACTACAATGTCTTCATATACAAGCTAACTTTTGGCCGATATAGCCCTAGTGTTGTAGCCAATAGCTCTGATATCATATTGCAACATACCCATTACCCTTAGTGATATGTTGAGGATATGGGATACTTCTTCAAACCACCAATTCACACCAACGTTTTTCTCTCATACCACAATGTAATGTACAAAATTTCATAACTAAGATGTAACCAACATTCTTACTTGTAATTCACAGATAATTATAGTTTAGCAGTGGAATAAATTTGACCATGGCTAATTAATCCACTTCCCATGAGTACAATAAACCATCTCAGCACATAAAGAAAAATTCTTCTCATACATTGAATAAATATAGCGGATACATGGGAAATTATACCAACATTCTTATATTTTTATAGTAGTATGCTTATACAATGCTTTCACATACATATACTTACAATATCCCCATGATTATGCCCACTTTTGGGAATCTCACAAGGCCATTTACATCTATTTGACGATGTTGGAAACTAATATATATGACCAAGGCATAGTTAAATACTGTGTGTTATAATATGTGGTTATGACAACCTCCCAATTCTTCATATGAATCATTATTGAGTAGCTCATTAGACACTCCTAAGCCTTAATGTCCACTCCCATATTTGTAGCTTCCATAGTGAGCACATCATCATCAATATGACACTCACCACAAGCATGAGTATCTAGTCTAATATAAACAATACAAATCAATTGTTTAACTACCATCAACTGCATTGGGGGAAATAACACCATGGGAGTGATTTTTCACCCATCCATAGGAAATATATCGAATATGTTCCACCTTTGTGCTAGGAAATGAAACAAAAATAAGGACTTACTTGCTAAGGCTATGTTTTATTCACTCAACCCAATCAATTATTAAATAAAGGGGTTTTTCCTATTAACCCAGGTTTATAACAAAAATTATAGCCAGTAATATCACCGTTCAACCCATTAATTCTACACAATCCCACTTTCCAATCTCTTCCCCCCCCTCAACTTTGAATAGAACAAGAAAGGACATCCCCTTCACTGCTAAACAATCCCTTAGGTTATTCCACTTCCCTCCATTCTTTTTGCAATATCCCATATGACAATATGACCATAATGTGTAAGTATGTTGTAAGGGAGTAAGTATAATATAATTAATAAACTAATAAACATGTGTGTTACACATTATTTTCGTCACCCCTATGACCATTAATGATGTAAACCTATCCTTTGTCGTTAGAAGGATCAATGGCCTTAATCCTTGAAGAAGAAAGAAGATAATTTTTACAGAGAGATGAAATTATACTTTTCCTTTGACAAAAACCTTAGAAAAAGGGATCGTCGCACCTTTCTTAGTGTTAAGGGTGCGATGATCTAGGATCATCACAGGTTGCACCACAGTGGCCTGCAACGTCGCCACAGTTTTTACAGTGTTAAGGGTTCGACAATTTTCATATGAAGGAAAAAGAGGAATTTCTTGAAAGTTCTAGAATAGAAGTTTCGAGGGTGAGGTGGCCTCCGATCGGTTTGGATCTGAGTCGCATCCCTGATCTCATGGGATCATCCTAAACTCCTCACCCTATCCTTTTCAACTTATAAAAGGAGAATAGTTCTCATGGGAAAAGTTAGCTAGGGAAAATTATCTTGATTGGGTTGGAAAGTTCTTGAGTTTTGTAGCTTGTATGTTGGCTTTGAGCTTTGCTTTGTCAAGATAGATTGTTGATCTCAAAATCCGTGGAGCAGAAGTGTGTGGGAAGCAAGGAACTGTTGGAAGGGACCTTACAACATAAAGGCATTGGTTGTATTCTCCTTTTCATATCTTTAATACAATGATATATTTATTTCCCATAAAATTGGTCTTATTTTATTGTATGACCCCTTGATCACATACATAGGTTTTGTTGAGTATACGTTGTTGCTTTCACTTCGTTGGCTTGTGTATTTTTACAGGTTAAACATATTATAATCCTTGGAATGGAGCGAGGATGACACTAGAGAGGACAAACAATGTTTAAAAGGTATGTCATTGATCTCTTGTTAGTTAGTATGCTTGATAATTAAAACTTAGGGAAAGTTTTATATTATGTCTTGTTTTGTTCTAGTTTCAGGGTGAAACTAGGGAGATTAGTCTGTGTCCGCACTTACCGATTTGTCCAATAAAAAAATTGGTGACCATACTGGGGAACATATTGTTTTCCTAGTAGCCTTTCTTTCTTACTTTGATTGTCTGGGTTTTGTTTGTTGAGTCACTCATAAATCCAATCTGACTCACTGATTGTTTATTTCACTGGAAAAAATTTCTTGCTTTTTATTTTTTCCATTTTTCCTTTGATCGTCGCACCCTACTTTAAGAGACAGTGTGATGATCTAGGATCAACACACCCTACCTTTTAACACAGTGCAACATCATCACACTGTATTTGTTCTCTAGCCTACGACGATCAAGGATTGTCGCACTGTGTTAGTCTACAACCTGTGACGATTGTGAAAAAAATTGATTTTGGATGGTTTTTCTTGCCCAGATCTTAGATATGGTTTTGGGATGATTTGTTGGGTCTGATTACAATATGCTTGATAGCTTTGAATATGCTTTTGGTCATTCTTTTCTTTGTTTTAGCTTGTTTTCTTTTGAAAGATTTGATCTCTTGCTTTGAGTGTCTTTCGGTTACAAAGCATTATTTTTTCTTTAGAATTGTTTAGTGCAAGAACATTTCGTTTTAAAAGAAAATTTTTAGATTGGGGGCATATTTGCATTTGAAGTAGCGAAATTGCATGATTTTTGGCATTTTTTGTCTTGAATTCTTAAAAAAAATTCCCCCTCATGGTCGGGGGGGGGGCAAGAATCGTGTATTGGTGTACTGTCTCTTTAGCTCATTTCTTAAAGTTCTTGATATTGATGAGTTTAATAAAATTTTGGGACATTGTGAATCTGGGAATGATAAACGTTTTCTCCTTCTTGTAATATAGATTTCATCGAAGTGAAATATTTGCATTCTCATTTCTTTGCATTGTTCAGAGTAGGTCAAAACATCATATAATCCATGCCATTTTCCTCTTAAGTAGCAAAATCCTTGATATTGATGAGTTTAATAAAATTTTGGGACATTGTGAATCTGAGAATGATAAATGTTTTCTCCTTCTCGTAATATAGCTTTCATCGAAGTGAAATATTTGCATTCTAATTTCTTTGCATTGTTTAGAGTAGGTTAAAACATCATTTAGACCACGCCATTTTCCTCTTGAGTAGAAATAGCCTTAAAATAAAGTGCTTATAAAAAGTGATTAGACATTTTTATATTTTTTGGTAGAAAACCTACATTAGATTAGTTGTAGGGCTTTGGAATAGGTGTGAAAGATAACTTTCCAAAGCTGCAAACAAACATAGAATCTTGGGTTAGGGAGCGGTAAAATCCACTTATTACATTTTTTCCTGGGAAGCTCTTCTCACACAAGGGTCAATCACAAGGTCACATAAGGGCCGACAAAGTTACTCACCCTACTTTGTTGGTCTTGGTGTAGAGATTATGCATATTATTGGGGGTCACTTGAGAAGAAAATCATGCCAGGACCTTCTCAAGTTGATTTCAGGCTTAGATATCCTACCTTTGTGTGTGGATCGGACTGTCAACTGTTTCCCTAGGCATCATTGTCATAATTGGTAACGTTAGTGGCCTATCTCTTTAGATTCTTTACACAAGGTGACTGTGGAGGGGAAAGTCTTCACGGTACCTAGAATAAACATTGGCCAAACTCACTCGGGCTCTTTGGAGGGTATACCCACGTTTATGTGTGGGAGCTTGCACCAGGGTGTAAGTCCGTTAAGAAGGTCATCAACATAACTTTTCCACCCTCTCTATCCCATCCACTTCTTACATTGTTCCCACGACATTGGATTTCATCACCAACTAGTGCATTCATTACAATACGATTTTGTTTGTTTGTTTGCTTCCTAGATTTTTAGTGTGTGTTGTTTGTTTTCCCTAGAAGACTCTAGGTTGGATCTGTGTTTAACGACGTCAGTTCCCAGAACGACCAACGAAGGAACCCCTTTTCCAGAGGAACCTTTTGTTTTTCCTTCTTACTAAAATGTTGGTCCTCCTTACATCGCTACTTTGAGCCTCCTAGGTCTCACAATTGGATTTCCACTATGGTTGTTTTCCACTCCGGTAATCCCGAATGCAGCATGTGATTCAGTTGTAAGCACTTCCCCCCAAGAACATCAACCTCATTTTTATCCTTCGCCTTCTTCACGGGTAAGATATTCTTCACCTTCTCCACTTGAAAGGTATTCTTCTGTTTCATCTTCTTCGCTGAGTGAAAGCTCAATCTAGTAACTCAGTGGATAAGAAAAAGAAGAAAAGGAAGAAAAGGAAGAATAAGAAGAAGAAAAATAAGAAAGGGTCCAAACTTCCAACCACTGCCAGGCATGTTGGAGAACAACCAATTATTGTTAATCGTGCTAGGAGTGTTGATGATGCCAAGATTACCCAAACAACCCATAAACCCAAGTACCCTTGCGTGGTTTGTAAGGGTATCCATCTTCTTAAGGATTTACTTGGTATATCCAAGGTTATAGAAGCATGGTCTATACACCCTCGCTAACCCATGTCGTAAACCTCTGAACAACATGTTGATGACCTCTCGTCAACTAGTCAAGATACCATTGGGAACAAGAAAAGTAGAGTCAAGTTCCCGTGTAGGTTATGCGGAGGGAGTCATCAAACTCACCTTTTCCCTCGTATGGACGAAGCCTCAAAATTACTGGAAGACATGACTGTTTCCCAACCTCAACTTCCAACTACTTACCGCAGACTCACTCTTGACCCAGCTGTAGTTGATGGAATGATCAGTATTGTTCCTTCATTGGTTAGTTCGGTTGACCAAGTAGTCAATCTGGTCACATACTTAGTTGAACTAGTTGACAAAGTGGTCGATCCAATCCCATCCTCGGTCGATCCCACTCTCCCATTAGAGAGTGCAACCCAAGCGGTTGATCTTTTTCCACTCGTCGATCCCATTCTCCCCTTGGAGAATGAAACTCAAGTGGTTAATATGATCTCGTCATCTGTCGATCCTACTCTCCCCCTAGAGAGTAGATCCGATACTTCACATGTTTTTCTCGTTGATACAAATTCTACTGTGCTAGGGGGAATTCCTCCTTCTCCTGTGGAACCCACTCCAAGTAATGAGGCCATCCTTTTTTATTGGGGTGCACTAACTGGGCCTCGTCTTCCATCTCACATTCCTTTCAAGATTACAGTACAATTTTATGGTCGGGACATTCCTCAGACGCTGATGGACGAAGGTGCATCCAATAGTATTTTGTCCTCTATTGCTTGGAAAGATTTGGGTTGTCCTCTGCTTGTGTCGGTTACATAGAATCTGTTATCTTTTAACAGAAGAACCAGTCAACCTTCAAGGATCCTTCCTCAGTTTCCTGTAACTTTGGGAGGGAAATCTGTCTTTATTGACGTAATAGTAGTCCAAGATCCCTTGGATTTCAATTCACTCCTTGGGCGAGATTATGTCTATGCCATGAAAGCTATTGTGTCCACTCTTTTTCATGTGATATATTTACCTCAAAATGGAAGAATTGTGTCTATTTATCAACTTTCATTTGTTGTCCCTGACTTGAACATCAACTCAATGACCTCCCTAAATGGTTCTTATATGCAGACGGTATCACCCCCACCCCAGGTCAATTATGTGGCATTGTCTCCCATGCCTTCAGTTGCCGATGCAGATGAACCTCTCACTGTAAGCTCACACCTTTATGACTTGGATTTGGTAGTTGACATGACAATATATTCGGTAGGGCTATTGGAGCATGATCTCCTTACCCCTATCACAACCCTCAAAATGTGTTCCTTCCAGAGTGTGTNTTCCATCTAGTTAAGATCTCTTCGAATCCATAACCGATTTTTGTCCCTTGACGTGGTGTCCTTCTAGAGCATCATCCTCTTGGAAGCCATGATCAAGAAGAGAGTTTTGAGCATGGTTTTCTGATTTCAAGCTCATTAAAAAATGAAACCAGCCTTGAGCATGGTTTTCTAATTTCAAGCTCATTAAAAATTGAAACCAGCCTTGAGCATTGTTTTCTGATTTCAAGCTCATTAAAAAATGAAACCAGCCTTGAGCATGGTTTTCTGATTTCAATCTCGTTAAAAAATGAAACCAACTACGAGGATATTTTTCGCATCTCTGTAGAAACCTAATTAAAAAATGAAATAGAACCCATGAGCATAGTTCTTGTTTTTGTGTCAAGCTCGTTAAAAAATGAAACATAGGTCTGGGGATTGAACCTGGGTTCTTGAGCATAGTTCTTGTTCATGTGTCAATCTCGTTACAAAATGAAATAGATTCCCCCTCCCCTGCTTTGTTTGAGTCAAGTCCATCGTCTAGTATTTGAAGCTTCATTTCGTTCTCCTTTGTAGTTGGACGAAACAAATCTTAGGGGGAATTTTCTTACAACCTCTGGACTTCATGCTAAAGTTAAGTCGCTAGCTTCTTAATCTGGGGGCTAGGTACCAACCATCCCTAGATTCTATGTTGGGAAGTCACAAGCATAGTTTTCTCTAGTTCAAGCTTGTGTAAAAATGAAACCACCTACCTCAAGAACAGTTTCCTCTGGTTCAAGATTGTGTAAAAATGAAACCAGGTCCAAGCATAGTTTTTTTTAGTTTTAAGCTTGTGTAAAAATAAATATATCCCAAGCATAGTTTTGTTTTGTTTTAAGCTTGCGTAAAAATGAAAACAATCTTAAGTTTAGTATTTGTTCTTTGTCATGCTCGTAAATACCTGAGAATGTAACTGAGTAAACTTTTATCACTTTTTCAGACTCGTAAAGGTTATATGAAAAAGGAAACGCCTGGAGTTCCCTTTAAGCTCTTTTCAGACTCTCTAAACATGAAAGTATTGCCGAGTGATCTTGTTATTTTCACGCTCGTTAAAGTATTTTAAGAAAACATATGTTGAGCAGTAAATTATCTCTTCTTCGGTCTCATCAGACTACTTTATGGAAAAGGACATTTTGGAGTTTTATTTAAGTGTTTTTTAGACCCTCTAAACATGAAAAATCCCAGAGTTTTCTTTCTTTGGACTCGTAAAACAAACATCGAAAGGCCCATATGGGAACGAACCAATCCTTCCTAGGGTTCGTTAAACATACTCAGAGGGACTCATCCAAAGGATGAGCTTATAGTTAAAACACATGTTATCCTCCTCAAGCTTGTGTAAAAATAAAGAGGTACTCACTAGAAATGGTGGGGGAAAAATTGGGAAAGAAATGTATTGAAACCTGTATTCTATGGAAGAGTCACTTTTGAACATGACACTCTTTCACTCACTTTGTGTCTAGGTTGGAAAATCCACTTGTCTCTTGATCATACTCCTTTATAAGATTACATTTTGGTCTGTGATCCCTGTTGTTGAGTCAATGTTGCCAAGACAATTGTCTCGTCGTCAATATGTTCAAAGAGAAGTTTAACCCGAAAATCCTTCCATTGCATCGACCATTTCTGCATTCCTTAAGCCTTCTATTGTGTCGGTCATCCCTAAGTCAGTCCCAAGTCACATGTTACTTTGATCTACTTCAAATATTTTTACCTGTTTCATGTCATTGATGGGGGATACATTAAGGCCCTCCTATGATGAGTCTTTTCCTATCGAATTCAACTCATTATCCAGGAATTAGACTTAGAAACCAATTGGTACCTTGGAGCTTGCATGCCTCAATGGCATGTTTCCTCACTTTCGGAAGTGGGTTTTCATCATTGACCCATGATCGGGAGATTCCGCCGAGTGTTTGACTTCATCTCATAAATTCACATTTGTTGGATTGTACTAGAGTACCTTGGGAGTCATTGACATTAATGGTGATTTCCCTCACACTTGTTAATGGTATTCACTAATGACCAGTAATCAAGTGGTTTCTACCATGTTCAACTTCAACACATGTATTCGCATGGTTAGATTCGTACTATAGAGTGGTGGAGATGAAGACCCTGAATCTTTTCTGACAGATTCAGGTTGCGTTGGAGTATATTCAGATTGTATTGTTGCATAGATCCATTGTGTATGTCTCGTGGCTGTGTTCAAATTTGAGTCTTTAACACATAGATCCACAATGTATTTTATGTGGCTATGTTCAAATTTGCGTCATATTGGCATGGATCCACAGTGTATGTTTGGTGGCCATGACCTATCTTACTTGACATGGATCTTTGCATGTCGACATTTATGCTTTGATTCGTTTGTATCCTGAGTATGGGAATGCCTACCTCAGTGATGCCATATTATTATACTGTATTTCCTTGTTTGTTGGCAGGTTTCTGACGAACATGTTTTTTGTTCCTAACACACACTCGACAAAGTATTTCAGCTATCACTCTGTTCTAACTTCATACTTTGGAGTCTCACTGCTACACATTATTTTCGTCACCCCTATGACCGCTAATGATGTAAACCTATCCTTTGTCATTAGAAGGATCAATGGACTTAATCCTTGAAGAAGAATGAAGATACTTTTCCAGAGAGATGAAATCATAATTTTCCTTTGTCAAAAACCTTAGAAAAAGGGATCATCGCACCTTGCTAGGATTGTCGCAGATTGCACCACAGTGGCCTGCGATGTCGTTGCAGTTTTCTCAGTGTTAAGGGTGCAACGATTTTCGTACGAAGGAAAAATAGGAATTTCTGGAAAGTTATAGAATAGAAGCTTCGAGGGTGAGGTGGCCTCCGATCAGTTTGGATCTAAGTCACATCCCTGATATCATGGGATCATGCTAACCTCCTCAACCTATCCTTTTCAAATTATAAAAGGAGAAGAGTTCTCATGGGAAAATTTAGTTGGCTAGATTTTGGTGTGAGCTTGAGTAGTTTTTGTAGCTTTGGGCTTTGATTTGTCAAAATAGACTATTGATCTCAGAATCCATGGAGAAGAAGTGTGTGGGAAGAAAGGAACTGTTGGAAGGGACCTTACAACATCAAGGCATCGTTTGTATTCTCCTTTTCATATTTCTAATACAACAATACATTTATTTCCCATAAAATTTGTATTATATGACTCCTTGGTCGCATACACAGGTTTTGTTGAGTATACGTTGTTTCTTTCACTTTGTTGGATTGTGTCTTTTTATAGGTTTAGCATCCCATAAGCCTTGGAACGGAGCGAGGATGACACTAGTGAGGACAAACAACATTTAAAAGGTATGTCATTTATCTCTTGTTAGTTAGTATGCTTGATGATTGAAACTTAGGGAAAGTTTTATATTCTGTCTTGTTTTGTTCTAGTTTCAGGGTGAAACCAGGGAGATCAGTTTGTATCCGCACTTATTGATTTTCTTACAACCTTTGGACTTCATGCTGAAGTTAAGCCGCTAGATTCTTAATCTGGGGGCTAAGTACCAACCATCCCTAGATTCTGCGTTGGGAAGTCGCAAGCATAGTTTTCTCTAGTTCAAGCTTGTATAAGAATGAAACCAACTACCTCAAGCATAGTTTCCTCTAGTTCAAGCTTGTGTAAAAATGAAACCAGGTCCAAGCATAGTTGTTTTTAGTTTTAATCTTGTGTAAAAATAAAATCTATCCCAAGCATAGTTTTGTTTTGTTTTAAGCTTTCTTAAAAATGAAAACAATCCTGAGCTTAGTCTTTGTTATTTCTCATGGTCGTAAATACCTGAGAATGTAACTGAGTAAATTTTTATCACTTTTTCGGACTCGTAAAGGTTATATGAATAATGAGCTCCCTAGAGTTCCCTTTAATCTCTTTTCAGAATCTCTAAACATGAAAATATTGTCGAGTGATCTTGTTCTTTTCACGCTCGTTAAAGTATTTGAAGAAAACGTCTGTTAAGTGGTAAATTATCTCTTTTTTGGTCTCATCAGACTACTTTACTGAAAATGACCTTTTGGAGTTTTCTTTAAGTGTTTCTTAGACTCTCTAAACATGAAAAACCGTTGAGTTTTCTTTCTTTAGACTCATAAAACAAACATCGAAAGGCCCATATAGAACTGAACCACTCCTTCCTAGGGTTCGTTAAACATACTTAGAGGGACTCATCTGAAGGATGAGCTTACAGTTCAAGCATATGTTATCCTCCTCAAGCTTGCGTAAAAATAAAGAGGTACTCACCAGAAATGGTGGGGGAAAAATTGGGAAATAAATCTATCTAAACCTGTATTCTATGGAACGAGTCACTTTTGAACATTGCACCCTTTCACTCACTTTGTGTCTAGGTTGGAAAATCCGCTTGTCTCTTGATCATACTCCTTTATAAGATTACATTTTGGTTTGTGATACCTATTGTTGAGTCAGTGTTGCCAAGACAATTGTCATGTCATCAATATGTTCAAAGAGAAGTTCAACCTGAAAATCCTTCCATTGCGTTGACCATTTCTGCAGTCCTTAATCCTTCTATTGCATCGACCATCCCTATGTCACTCCTGAATCACATGTTACTCTGATCTACTTCAAATATTTTTACCCGTTTTGTGTCATTGATGGGGGATACATTAAGGCCCTCCTATGACGATTCTTTTCCTGTCGAATTCAACTCATTATCTAAGAATTAGACTTAGAAACCAATTGGTACCTTGGAACTTTCATGCCTCAATGGTAGGTTTCCTCGCTTTCGACAATGGGTTTTCATCATTGACCCCTGATCGAGAGATTCCGCTGAGTGTTCAACTTCAGCTCACAAATTCACATTCGTTGGATTGTACTAGAGTACCTTGGGAGTCATTGAAATTAATAGTGATTTCTCTCACACTTGTTAATGGTATTCACTAATGATCGATAATCAAGTGGTGTCCACCATGTTTGACTTCAACACATGTATTCGCATGGTTAGATTCATACTATAGAGTGGTGGAGATGAAGACCCTGAATCTTTTCTAACAGATTCAGGTTGCGTTGGAGTATATTCAGATTGTACTATTGCATACATCCACTGTGTATGTCTCATGGCTATGTTCAAATTTGAGTCATATTGGCATGGATCCACAGTGTATGTTTGGTGGCCATGACATGTCTTACTTGACATGGATATTTGCATATTGGCATTTATGCTTTGAGTCGTTTGTATTATGAGTATGGGAATGCCTACCTCAATGATGCCATATTATTATATTGTATTTCCTTGTTTGTTGGCAGGTTTTTGATCGACATGTTCCTTGTTCTTAACACACACTCGACAAGTATTTCAGCTATCACTCTGTTCTAACTTCATACTTTGGGGGGCTCATTGTTACACATTATTTCGTCACCCCTATGACCGTTAATGTTGTAAACCTATCATTTGTCTTTAAAGGATCAATGGCCTTAATCCTTGAATAAGAATGAAGATACTTTTTCCAAAGAGATGAAATTGTACTTTTCCTTTGTCAAAAAACTTAGAAAAAGGGATCATCACACCTTGCTTAGTGTTAAGGGTGCAACGACCTAGGATCGTTGCAGGTTTCACCATAGTGGGTTGCGACGTCATCGCAATTTTCTTAGTGTTAAGGGTGCGATGATTTTTGTACGAAGGAAAAAGAGGAATTTCTCGAAAGTTCTAGAATAGAAGCTTCGAGTGTGAGGTGGCCTCCGATCGGTTTGGATCTATGTCGCATCCTTTATATCATGGGATCATCCTAACCTCCTCGCCCTATCATTTTCAGATTATAAATGGAGAAGAGTTCTCATGGGAAAAGTTAGCTTGGGAAAATTATCTTGATTGGGTTGGAAAGTTCTTGAGTTTTGTAGCTTGGAGTTTTTGGAGCTTGTATGTTGTCTTTGAGCTTTTCTTTGTCAAGATAGATTTTTTATCTCAGAATCCATGGATTAGAAGTGTGTGGGAAGCAAGGAAATGTTGGAAGGGACTGTAACACCCCAGGTTTTGAACCCCCATTTTAAATAATGTATTGTTACAATGCTAAGAGGCCAGAGTGCCCAAGGACTAGAGTTATAAGGGGTTATGATTCCACAAGAGAGGGGGCTTGAGGGGATAAATGTTTATTTCCTATTTTAATTACCCTTTTTGTCTAAGGGAGGGGATTGGTTACGTGATCTTCTTAGGAAAGGCCAGGAGGTTCTTTATTTCCCCACGAAGTTACTTAAACCTGCCTCTGGTCTGATGGGGGGGTTGGTCATTGGCTCGTTCTCTCCTTCACTTCTGCATTCGCACCATTCTATCCCTCATGCACTTTCATGCACGCACCTCCATGCACCCACTTACCCGTTCATTTATCTATCCATCATCTGTGTCTTGGCTTGGGAAAGGGAACCAAACTGCTCAATATTAGCCACGGGATAGTTGGATGTAGTGGTTGCTGGTGTGATCTAACCGTGATTTGAGGCCGCATGTATGAGATGCATTGGTTTGTGTACAACATTTCTCACAGTTGCGAGTCCTAAGAGTTCCATCATTGACATTATGGACCAGTTGCGTTGGAGCCCGAATAAGGAGAAGGACTGCCTAAGGGACTGCGTGGCAGAGAAGGGTGGAGATTCGTTCTCTCGGGTGGTGCAAGTTGGGTAGAAGAGAGATGGGTACTTGGATTTCTGTGAGAGATGGGAATCCTATGAGAGCTTAGGTGCTGACTAGTTTGGGAAGCCAAGTAACACTCTGGAACCATCCTTGTGGATTCATAGCCCTGGGTCGGGGGTGACGCTATTGTTGATATTTGGAACAGTAGTGTCTATGGTTGGGTGGAATGTCCTTAGTCTGTAGCCATTTGGTGTCATATTTCATAAAGATAAGTGCTCTCTGTTATGGTATAATTTACATGTATATGAATGCATTTCCATTGTGTATATTTAATTATCGTTTAATTGAATCTTTAGACTATGCATGCTTGTTGGATATTGCTGTGCATGTTGTTAAAGTATTTTCTTTTATGCATCCTTAAATTTTAAAATGTATCTGTAAGAGAAAGAAGTCCAAGGGTAGGCTTGAAGGTAGCGTACCCCGACATGTGGGTGGCTGGTTATGTTACAGTTTGGTATCAGAGCTTCTGGTTGAAACACTGGGTCGGTATGGGCTGGGTCTATTGGTTAGATTCTTGGGGTCGAGATCGAATCCCGACTGCGGAGTTGAAAATATTAGGAGGAATGGCATTACAGAATCTATGTGGGAGATCGAATATCAGATACCTTTGTAAGGGGTTCGAAGGATCGTGGTTGTCCCCTTCAAATTTGGGAGTGATCACCACTGTAGGATCGGGAGAGATCCGAGATCATTGGATTGGAGGATAGAATAACAAGGGTCGTTCGATGAAAATGAAGAAAGGGTTAAGGTCACAACCATCAGATCCCATGGGAGAGGGAGATCAATGGATAAGAGGAATTTTGGGGAACCAAGTTGCACGAGAGATAATTTCCCTAGACGGTCCCGCAATCCAAACCACGGTTTCCCCAAGGGGTTACGTGTCAGCATCAAGAGAATTGCGAGGTGAAAAGCAATGTTGAGTCTCCATTTTGACACTTATAATTACCTATATTACCTTCTATTTGAACCTATTTTACATATTCCATGTGTATCTAATTGACTGTTTCCTCCATAATACACTCGATGACCTTGTTCATGTGCATAAGAGGTAACTTATGATTAAAGCATGATTTGTTTAGTTTTATTGAGTTAATTCAATTAAATGTTTGATTATGTATGATCCTAATCACTTTGAATCTTAAGAAACATGATTTTTTACCCAGTCTATTCCGGTACCAAGGCTCCACCTATTCCGATACCAGCCTGTGTTAATCCAGTACTAGAAATAATTCAAAATTTTGGAAAACTGCTAGAGGAAAATCGGGCACATGGGTTTTGTGCAGAATGATGTTTTCATGAGGAAATGTGAGTCAGAATTCACCCATATTTCACGTGTGGAAGTCTATCCCAGGGGGAATGATTCTGCCAAAATTATAAAAAAAACTCAAACTACCAACGTGCACCTCGATTTCCGTGCATATGGTATCAGATCTAGAAATTATAAAACATGGGTTTTGTCCAGAATATGATAAATTGAGTATATTGAGAGCAGTTTTTCAAAATTAGAATTGGTTTGGGAGATATGGGTGGGGGAATAACTCGAATCTGCCCAAATTGTTAAAAAACAGATTTTTGGGATTTATCCTAAAATTGTAAAAATTGTTTTCTTAGTTTGGGGATTTGGTTTCATCCATTCCTCCATGGATTTTATGTATAAATAAGACCTCATAGGTATGAGTAGAGAGGAATTATCATGATGTAAGAATGGTTCTTCAAGGAGAATTGTTATGATGTAGAATTGATTCATGAAAAGACTCTTTTTGTAAACCTACTTGTTGGAGATTAATGCAAGATTGAATTTGGTGATTTTGTCTCTCTTAGAAGTTAACATCTGGTGATCTAAAAGCTTCCATGTTGGCATCGGCAAGGGCCACCGATTCCTCTTGGTAAGCTTATTGTAAATTGTTAGTGTAGATTTTGATTTCATGTATTTGTTATTTTGATTTCATGATATTTTGTTTGATTTCACTATTCGAATTTGTTGCAAAGTGTGTAATGCAGGAACAGTTGGATATCCATATTTCACCATACATGAGCTTTAATGGAGCATCCTATTTTTTAGTTTAGTTTCTCCAAGAGATAGATCTTAAGTTCATCTTTTCATTTCATGAGCCTCTAATGAACATATTTGTCACCTAAGAAAGAACCTTTTGATTCATTGTTTGCTTGAGAAGTTTTGTTATCATTTTTCCCTTCTAAGTTTGGAGTTGTATTGTTGAAGTGTGCGTAGATTTGATTGCTAGTTGTTTTTAAGAGTAGAAGTTACAGATAACTAATTCAAAGTCCATATTTCCACTTCATGAGCTTGTAAATGGGCAAGGCATTATCTGTGCAAAATCTTTTGAGTGCATGATTGCAAGTTTTGCTTTCTAATTTCTGAATTGTGTGAAGAGTGTTATCTTTGAAAACAGAGTGTTTTGTTATTGTTGGTTTTCTTATCTAAACTATACTAAACAGACATAGGAATGTATCTGTTATCGACACATATAGTGCATCAACTCTTTTGATTACGAATCCTGATTGATAATTTATGTTTGGTAATATATTATGAAAATAATTGCACCAACAAGCGGGTTACTCAAAACCACCGATACATGCCCCCGCAAATTGAAAGTGATGCTATGATGTAATAGGTTAGGGCTCGAACATCGAAACTCTGAATAGCCAGAGTAGTTGGGGATCGTCGATCCATAGGAGGACACACATCAAACGATCATGTGCTCCGGGTGAAAGAACTCCAGGAAAGAGAGAGCGAGGAGAAGTTGAGAGTTGAAAATACCGAAGCCCAAAGAGTCTGAGACCTAAAGTAAACATCGACTCTCAGATCATCCAAAGTCGATATTGACCGTAGATCGCCAAGAGGTTACGTGTCAGCATATTTGTAACTCCAAAGGAATCTGTTCGAGAGGTTTTCAGTTGAGATTTGAGACTCTCGAAGCCTGGAGAGTCGAAGTAAATCTTGACCATTCGATCATCTAAGAGGATCTCAGCCATTGATCTGCTGAGAGCCACGCGTCACCAGATCCATGGCTTCGGATGAAAGCCAATGGGGCCAGAAAAGTTTTGAAATTTGAGATTTCCGAAGTCCGGAGATCCGAAGACACACAGTGCAGATCCATGGACTCTTGGTGAAGACCTGAATTGAATCTTAGTCATCTGATCCATGAGGACACATGGTGACAGATTGGCCAGTTCAGAAATGCAGAGTTTGGGAGAATTGGAAGTGTGCTAGCATGGAAAAATCCCGAAGCCCGAAGAGCCGAAGTGATGGGGCACGATGATGTCACCAGGAGGTGATGTGGACACCGGAATTTCTGAAGTGATGTGGCTTGCGTATGTAACCTAGGATGACGTGGACACATGGGATGTGTTCCATGTGTCAGTAATTTTTGAGTATTTGGAGTATTGAAAATTCAGTTAGAACATGACACGTGTCACCCGCTTGATTGGGCCACGTGTTCGATTCCAATATTTCACCATGTGGCGATAGATCGTGCAGTCCAAAGAATGGGCACTCCAGAGGGGAAATATGTGAAAGGTTTCTTTGGGTAAAAAACTCTCGAAGGCTAGAGTATGCATCGACCGTTGATTCCAGAAGACACACGTCGAAGGATCGTCGAATTTGGGTAAAAGAACTCCAGGAGAAAGTGCAGGAGGAAGGTTTGAAACTTCCAAAACCCAAAGAGTCGAAGCAATTCATAGCCGTTGATCTATGGGAGGATACCCATTGACAGATCATGAACTCCGGGTAAAAGCATTCCCGGAGGAGGAAAGTGAGGAAAGTTGAGACTCCTGAAGTGCGGAGTCTCGATCGTTGATCATGAAAGAGGACGAGGACCATTGATCCGGTCTTGGATGGAATTTATGAAGTCCCAAAGCTCTGGACAAGTGCTTTTTCAGCTAAGCACAAGGTCATGGATGTGGTCATATGCAGATTGGGAGCTGAGGGAAGGAGGGATAAGGGTCGAATTGGTTGTCTTAAAGACAGAAAGGTGCTAAGAAAGGATTTAGCAGCAATGTCTAGTTGTGGTCACCTGTGAAGGAGGTTTGAAGGAAGTGCCTGTGCAGTATGAGTTCTGTGTCCGCCAAAGATAACAAGACACTGTTATTTTCGAAGAATGGGGATATGATATCCATGAAAAAAATAAAATAAAGAGACCTGTAGCATGGTTTGGCAATTTTTTTATCATATTCATAATTCTAACAAAATGGTCGCTTGCACATTTTGCAGAATTAAGGGGCTTAAGCACATCATCTCAGGATGCGTATTGAGGAAATGGAAGAAGGTGAGGGAGCCTCCAGTCATGATAAGGAGGTCGAAGTCCAGAATACCAGAGTTGGTAGTGTAGAGACAGAGTCCAATGGACGCAAGGGAAAAGGAGAGTAGGAAATGTTACTAGAAACGGTAAGAATCTTGAAGATGGAAGTACAGAGCTACAAAGCAGACAACGAGAGATTGATGAGAGAGAAAAGTTAGATAAATGATCGAGTGTTGCATAACTTAAATCAGTTGTAGAGGAAAATGAAGAAGGGATCAAACTCAAGACAAGAGGAAGAAGACAGGTGCCATGAAAGAAGGGATGATCTTGTAAGAGTTGGTTATTCCAGAAGTGCTAGTAGAGATCATGGACACCACTCACCTCCTTACTCAGAAGGAAAGTTTAATGCATCGAAAGATCCTGTAAGCAGTCCAGAGGTGTCTCCTGTCAGACACCAAAGAAGGAAACAAGAGATAGATGGTTTGTAAGGATAGATGAGGAAGCTCAAGCCACCTTCCTTCGATGGTGAAAGAGAAAGGGAAGATGATGCCGAAGCATGGTTTCTTGGACTCAGGAGATATTTTCAGTCGCATAACTATTCATCAAATCTAGAAGCCAATATTTCCACCTACCATTTACATGGGAAAGATGCAATGTGGTGGGACCAACTGAAGCAAGTGGAACATGTTAATGAAAGTAGGATCACTTGGAATAAGTTCAAGAAGTACTTCCAGAAGGAGTACCTCTCAGAGCATTTCTATGACAAGAAAATGCAAGAGTTATTTGAACTGAGGTTGGGAAGCATGACTATGGAAGAGTACAAGAAGAAGTTCTTGGGATTGTTAAAGTATGTCAGGTTCATTGGTGATGAGAAAGTGAAAATGCAGATATTTCTAAGTGGACTGCCAACCTTTTATAAGGAAAATATCAATTATGATGAACCCAAGACCTTGACTGAAGCCACTAGGAAGGATAACTACCTGAATGAGCAAGGCCAGGGAAGAGACTCCCTACAAAAATCTTGGAAGGACAATAAGAATGCGAAGTCCTATCAGAGGAGGAAAGGATTCAAACCTCCCTTCAATAGGAATGAGCCTAATGGAAATCATCAAGATTAGTATGCTAAGGGGGATTTCAAGAAAGAAGATTCCTTGGGAAAAAGGGGAAGACCACCAATCCAATGATGGGGATGCAAGGAAGATCACCTATACAAGGATTTCCAACATAGAAAGGATAGAGTGAAGACTGTTCAAAACATCCAAGAGGCTACAACAATCGAAGATATGGGAAGAATCTATGCAGCTTTAGATGACCGACAAGAAGAGTACCAGTCCAATATGATTGAGGTGGAAGGTAAGATCATAAATCAACATGTTGCTATTTTGATTGATTCAAGAGAAATTCATTGCTACATTGATCCTAAGATAGTGGATAGATTACATTTGGAGAAAATTAGACTTGGAAAAGAAAGTTTGGTTCAGTTAGCCACTAGGACCAAAAGAAGAATCCTTGATATGGTCAGAACTTGTTCCATAAGTCTTAATGGCGTGAATACTAGTATTGATATAAATATCATACCATTGGGGTCTTATGATATTTTGATTAGGATGGATTGGTTGGACAGGCATCATGTTGTCCTAGATTGTCATAACAAGACATGTAAATGTCTTGATGGAAATGGAAAACAAAGCATTGTGAAAGGAATTCCAAAAACCATCTCTATAAGGGAGATTTCAGCCTTACAACTAAAAAGATGTTTTAGGAAGGGATGTCAATTGTATGCAACTCATGTGGAAGGGACATATAATACAAAGTGTCCAAGCCTCAAAGATTTATTAGTACTACAGGAATTTGAAGATGTATTCCAATAAATACTCAGATTTCCACCAAGAAGGGAGATAGATTTCTCAATTGATTTAGTGCTAGGAGCTTCCCCGGTGTCAAAAACACCTTATAGAATGAGCACACCAGAGTTAAAATAATTACAAATGTAGTTGGAGGAATTTTTGAAGAAAGGGTACATACATCCAAGTGTTTCACCTTGGGGAGCACTAGTACTTTTTGTCAAAAAGAAGGATGGAACCTTGAGGCTATGTATTGACTTCTGACAGCTGAACAAGTACACTATAAAGAACAAGTATCCTCTACCCCGAATTGATGACCTCTTTGATCAACTAAGAGGAGCAAATATATTATCAAAGATTGAGTTGAGGGTAGGATACCATCAAGTAAGAATCAAGGAAGAAGACATTCATAAGACAGCCTTTAGGACCAAGTATGGGCATTATGAATTTGTAGTGGTGCCTTTTGGACTGAGCAATGCACTGACTGTCTTCATGTGCAAGAATTATTTGGATAATTTTTTCATAGTATTCCTGTATGACATACTTATCTATTTTAAGTCTGAAGAGAAGCATGCACATCACTTAAGACTAGTATTACAAGTACTGAGAGAACATCAGTTATATGCCAAGTTGAGTAAGTTGTTTTTATCAAAATCAAATCCATTACTTGGGACAAATTATTTCAGAGCAAGGCATAGCAGTAGATCCAGAGAATATCGAAGCCATTAGAGGATGGCCAACACCCAGAAATGTGTCAGACGCCAGATATTTTATGGGATTAGCTGGCTACTACAAAAGTTCCATAGTAGGGTTCTCTAAGATTTCTCATCCCATCACTTCTTTGCAAAAGAATGGATTTAAATTTGAATGGACACTCAAGTGTGAAAATAATTTTAATCTATTGAAGGAATTACTTACTAGTGCACCTGTGTTAAAGATTGTTGACCCAAACGAAATTTTTGTGGTATGTACAGACACATGTAAGGAAGGACATGGGGGAGTCCTCACGCAAAATGGACATTTCATTGGATATGAGTCCAGAAATATTATGGAACATGAGAGGAACTATTCCACGCTCGAATTGGAGCTTTCTGCCATTATTCACGCCTTGAGGATGTGGAGGCATTATCTCATGGGGAAGAAATTTGAATTAAGGACATACCACATTGGCCTGAAGTATGTTTTTGAACAACCAACCTTGAATGCCAGGAAAAAAAGATGCCTGGAATTTTTAAGTGAATATGACTTCGATATTAGGAATATCAAGGGAAAGGAGAATAAATTTTCTTATGCATTTAGTACAAGAGTGCATCTCATGCATGCTACTGCTGTCAGTATGCATTAGTCAGAAGTGAAGAGAATAATTTTGGATGGTCTTGTTACAGACCAACATTACCTACAAGTAGAGGAAAACTTACAGTAAGTATATGTACAACAAAAAATAAAGGAGTATGAGATAAAGGAAGATGGACTACTCATGCATAAAAATAGAATCTATGTTCCTAGTTCTAGAGAATTGAGGAATTTGGTACTGAAGGAAATGCATGATGTTCCTTATGTTGGACATCCTGGTTACCAGGAAACAATTACAGCAGTAAGAAGCCAGTTCTTTTGGACGGGAATGAAGACGGATGTTGTTGATTACATCGCTCGATGTATGGAATGTCAGAAGGTGAATGCTAAGCATAGGCACCCAATGGGTTTTCTACAACCATTGCCAATCCCAGAGAAGAAATGGGAAGTGATCACCATGGATTTCATCACAGGATTACCCAGAACGAATAAGCAACATGATTCAATCATGGTGGTGGTTGAAAAATTAACAAAGGCTGCTCATTTTGTGCCTATGAAGACAACACATATAGCGACTAATATTGCAGAAATTTTCATGAAGGAAATTGCTAGGTTGCATGGGATAGCTAGGACAATTGTCTCAAAGAGATACAAAGTTTACCTCCAATTTTTGGAGGGGTTTGTTTAAAGGATTTGGCACAAATCTAAACTTTAGCACAACATATCATCCCGAGACAGATGGGAAAATAGAGAGAGTCAATCGAATAATTGAAGACATGCTAAGAATGTATGTGATGGATAAGCCATCTAAGTGAGAAGATTACTTACACTTGGTTGAGTTTGCATATAATAATGGGTATCAAGCTTCATTAATAATGAGCCCATTTGAAGCCTTGTATGGTAGGAAATGAGATACTCCAGTAAGCTGGGACAACCCAACAGATAGAGTGGTACTTGGACCAGATTCCCTCAAGGACATGGAAGGCCAGGTGGTTAAGATCAAGTAGAATTTAAAGGCAACACAAGATAGACAAAAAGTTTATGCAGAAAAGAACATGACAACTAGAGAATTTAAATTAGGGGAGCATGTACTTTTGAAAGTGAAGCCCAAGAAAATATCTTTGAAATCGAGTAGTTGTACAAAGCTCGCAACCAAATTCTGTGGTCCATTTGAAATATTGGATAGAATAGGGCCAGTTGCATACATGCTTTCATTGCCTGCTTCCATGAATGTGCATAATGTATTTCATATATCTTTACTAAATAAATATGTACATGACCCTAACCATGTTATTTATTGGCATTTGATTCAGGTAAAGACGGAGGGATATTTTTCAGGTTCAGCCAGTGCAAGTATTGGACAAAAAAGTAAAAATGCTCCAAAATCGAGTTATAGGGCTGGTAAAAGTTCAGTGGACCTGCTACGGTCCTGAGGATGCTACCTGGGAGCATGAAGATGCCATGCAGGAAGAGTACCCACAACTTTTTGAATAAATTTGAGATTTTGATCTCTATTTTGTATATGCACTAAGGACAGTGCCAAAATAAGGGGGAGGGGATGTAACACCGTAGGTTTTGAACCCCCATTTTAAATAATGTATTGTTACAATGTTGAGGGGCCAGAGTGCCCAAAAAAATTATTAAAAGGCCAGTGTGCCCAAGACATGTAATTTTTTTATCGTTATTAATAATAAATACACAGTTGGCTGCTAGACGAATAAGGACTAGAGTTATAGGGGGCTATGATTCCACAAGAGAGGGGGATTGAGGGGATAAATGTTTATTTCCTATTTTAATTACCCTTTTTTTCTAAGGGAGGGGATCGATTACGTGAGATTCTTGGGGAAGGACTGGAGGTTCTTAATTTCCCCACAAAGTTACTTAAACCCGCCTCTGGTCTGATGGGGGGGGGTTGGTCATTAGCTCGTTCTCTCCTTCACTTCTGGATTCACACCATTCTATCCCTCACACACTTTCATGCACACACATCCATGCACCCACTTACCCATTCATTGATTCATCTGTCATATGTGTCTTGGCTTGGGAAAGGGAACCAAACTGCTGAATATTAGCCATGTGATAGTTGGATGTAGTGGTCACTGGTGTGATCCAGCCGTGATCTGAGGCCACATGTATGATATACATTGGCCTGTGCCCAACGTTTCTCATAGTTGCGAGTCCTGAGAGTTATAGTATTGATATTCTGGACTAGTTCCGTTGGAGCCCGAATAAGGAGAAGGACTGCCCCCGAGGGACTACATAGAAGAGAAGGGTGAAGGTCCGTTCTCTTGGGTGGTGCAAGATGGGTAGAAGAGATATGGGTACTTGGATTGTTATTAGAGCTAGGAAGCCTATGAGAGATTGGGTGTTGACTAGTTTGGGAAGCCAAGTAACACTCTGGAACCATCCTTGTGGATTCATAGCCCTGGCTCGGGGGTGATATTGTTGTTGATATTTGGAACAATAGTGTCTACGGTTGGGTGGAATGTCCTTGGTCTGTAACCAGTTGTTGTCTTATTTCATAAAGATAAGTGTCCTCTATTATGGTATCATTTACATGTATATGCATCTATTTCCACCGTGTATATTTAATTATCATTTAATTGAATCTTTAGACTATGCATGCTTGTTGGATATTGTTGTGCATGTCGTTAACTTCTCTTATTTATGCATACTTAAATTTTAAAAGGTATATGTAAGAGAAATAAGTCCAAGGGAGGGCTTGAAGGTAGCGTACCCCAACCTGTGGGTGGATGGGTATGTTACAAGGACCTTACAACATCAAGGCATTGGTTGTATTCTCCTTTTCCTATCTTTAATACAATGATATATTTCTTTCCCATAAAATTGGTCTTATTTTATTGTATGACTTCTTGATCACATACATAGGTTTTGTTGAGTATACGTTGTTGCTTTCACTTCATTGGCTTGTGTCTTTTTACAGGTTCAACATCCCATAAGCCTTGGAATGGAGTGAGGATGACACTAGCGAGGACAAACAACATTTAAAAGGTATGTCATTTATCTCTTGTTAGTTGGTATGCTTGATAATTAAAACTTAGGGAAATTTTTATATTCTGTCTTATTTTGTTCTAGTTTCGGGGTGAAACTAGGGATATTAGTTTGTGTCCTCACTTACCGATTTGTTCGATAACATTGTTCATTTTGGGGTTGATAAATCCTAAGGATAACCATGGGGGGAATGAACTAATAAGAGGGGAAGTAGGGGAGTTAATAAAATAATATTCTATAGCTTCTTCCATGTGCCATTACCCCAAGCCTTCATATCCCTTTATATTATTTTTCTTATTTGACTTCACAAGTTTTATGAAGGGGCCACATGGTCTCCATGCAAGTCTAGAGTGCATTCAACCTTAGAAAGGGATTCGTTCCATTCTTCTTATTTTTCTTCTTCTTTTTTGCAGGGGGAATGTGATGGTTTAAATTATTGTCTAATTTGTACTATAGTGGAACAGGGGATTTTTCTACCATAATGTGTTTCCATAAAATTGTAGCGATGAAAACTATGTGGAATACAAGACTTCATGTCTACGAGTTATTTTAGGGATTAAGAGAAATTGATTTACAACTAAGTTTTCCTTGTTTCTAGCAAAATATATTTCTTGTCCAACCTGCATTTCAATAGTTGAATTAAGTGGGATAACCTAAGGAACGTTTAATAGTGAAAGGGATCCCATTCTTTTTTGTTTTTGAAGGTTAAGGTAAAAAGAGAGGTTGGAGAGAAGGACCATTTTGGAAATAATTGGGATAGACAAGTATTATAAAATTTGTTACTAAGGTTATGAGACTTAATGTTTTTGTTGTTGCGGTATATGCAAATTTGTGTTCTTTTCCTTGAAGATGCAAGTTTGGAAATTGATATTGGGTGCAAGAGTTCATGCTAGGTTGTTTGGTAATTATTTATATGCAAATTTTGAGGTTGTTACAACCATACATTGTACTGCATATGGCACAATTCTATCTCTGTCATGTAAATTAATTTCCAACCATGTTGGTTTGATGCAAATAGCTTTGTGGGTATGCTTGGAGGGGTCATAACCATGAAGATAATGTAACTATATGTGTGTGAAATAAATATATATGAATACTTACATTGCAAATGCATTTGAATGATGATGTAATTGTTCTTGTACTAGCTATTGTTCTTCAATGTATAAGCATAAATATGTGCCAGGAAAATATCCAATGCTAGAATCCAAAAAATCTCAACTATAGCAATTACTAGCACTCATAGCCATCGTTTTCCTCATACATGCATAATAACTAGGCTTATATAAATAATGTATATCTGGGAATAATGAAATATTAGAAATAACGTATAACATACCAGTGCCATCGCAATGTACACGAATGGTCTCATAATGTATCATCATGGTACCATTTTCCTCCATGATTTAGCAGAATGGTACATGATTACAATGAGTGTCCTCACTCTTATAAATAGCTCGAGAGACAAAATGCTAAAAGTTGAAAACCTTAATATTTTAACCCAAAGTCAATACGTGATTTTATTACATGGGTAAGCCTTATATCTCTAATACCCCCCCATAATGTGTACAATGTTGCAAAATAACAAACTAAAATAAAATACATATATTACACTGAATCTAAAGCACATAAACTAAACACTAAGCAACAAGAACATATTTTAGAATCTTCTTCTTTGAACATAGTTCTTGGACCATTTTGAGTTCCATCAAGTTTCCTCATATAACCCTCGTAATAGTGTAGCTACTCAGTTGAATTTCTGAGTTCCTGGATTCCACCATCCCGAAATCTAGAATAATGAATCTCCCAAAGTCAATTACTGGACAACAATCCACATGCATGTCGCATAACCTCACTATCATACTACAATCCACATGTCTGTCTCTCCAAATAATGAGGGATATTTCCCTAGATCGACAACTTCAAAACTAACTAGCCAACAATCCATTTTGATATATCAATATATCCCTTCTAATATTCAAGGTGTGGGAATTCTAAAATGCATTAAATCCATTTTCTTCAGTACATTCTTCACCACTGTCAACATCCAGTGGATATTCAACCACAGCTACACTCACAATATGTTGTCTATATTTGACCTTTCCTTGAAGAACGTCATTGGCTCCCTGTCTACAATTCAAAGCTATATGACCCAACTTCTTGCAACAGTGGAATTATATTTCCTCTTTGTATTTTGTTGATATATTGCAGTTGTTTCTTGCATAGAATGCAAGTTTTGGTTGGATATCACCTTCAGTGGTTCTCTTTTATGCTTCTATCAATGCCACAATAATTTCGTCCAGATTTTGTGAAGGTAACTGATTCTGGGTGAAGATATAACTAGTATATTTAAGTGAAAAACTGTTTAGGAAAATATCCTTGGAATCCTCCTCATCAACTACTACCTTGAATTCTGAGAGCTATCTAATAATGGACTTAGATCGTTGATGTGACTTGACATGGTGGGTTCAATTGGCATCTTAAATTCTAATAACTATAATTTGATGGAAAATTTCACATTCACTACTTGTGACCCAAATAACTTGTTGAGATTTTCCTATATCCCCTTGACTGATTTGTCTAGATCTACATGATGTAGCTCTGAATATGAGAGGGAAAGGACAATAATGGAATTTACCATATCATCTATGCTATTCCATTCTATCATCTTGTTTGGATGTATAGGTTCTGCCTCGGTTCCTTTGACAATTCCCCAAAGGTTTTTATTCATTAATTTCATCTAGATATTCACGTTCCACGTATCGAAATTGAAACCAAAGTACTTATCTAACTAGTTCTCCATGAATGATCAGATTTGATCTTTTTTTGCTGCCAAAAAATAATTATTGCTAGAAATAAAATTTCTGAAACTAAAAAAAAAAACTAACTGAAAATTACCATTGCATCTATGTACGTATCATATGGACTATACGATGTATAGGTTTTATAGATTTGACACTCAATTCAGATGAAAAAAAATTCAAACTTTAACTATGCCGACTCAAGATACTTGGCAGCTGGCATAGATGGTCTCTACAAAACATCAATCGTAGCAGCTAGACAACGACTTTATCTTCAAATTGTGTTTTTTCAAACAATACGACAACTCAAACTTCAAAGGGTGGCACTACAACTTCTTATTAGATACACCGACTTTCCTTTTATTTGATATGTGGTAGCTTATGATCTAGATTATATTGAGAACAACATGAAGGAAAATATATAACAGAGATATAACAAGGAAATACAAAGAGATATTACAAGGAACAAAGCAATATAGTGAAACTAAAATCCTATTAATGATTGTCTGGAATACAAAATACTGTAAAATGAAAAACACACAAGCTAGCTAGAATGGAGGTAGCTTATCTATGAAGAGAGAGAGATGTGTTAGCTACACTCATTTACAAGAAGTTTATTACAAAGAGGCAAAACATCAATTTTAACATAAAGCATCAATGATAAAACCATAAACATCCAAAAATCTAACCCTAGAAGATGAAACGCCAAAAGTTTTGTGGGCCTCGATGTGGTTAGTTGATAAATCGACTTTCGGGGAGTGTTACTTTTGCATACAATATCTATTTGGGGCACTCGGTATCTCATTGGAAAGCTCTAATTGAGAAGTACACATTCTGAATGGCCCCATATATGCCTTTGGAATCTATGACGAGTAGAAAAAGACAAATTTATGACTAAAAAAATGACTAAAAATTGCATTTAAATGACTAAGTTTAGTCACGTGACTACTAGTAGTATATTTTCGGACATATATAACGTGACCAAATATATGACTAAAAAAATTTAGTCATTTATTGGTTGTTTTGGTTGATCGTTTTGTGGTAACTTTAGTTATTGTTTTAGTCATTAATTGTTGTTCACTGGTCATTTATTTGGTCGTGGTAGTCCAATATTGTCGTCAACAAGTAGTAAATTTAGTCATTTGTATCATTTATTTCCATCAACTGGTAGTATATTTAGTCATTGTAATCATCATTTTCCGTCAATGGGTAGTATATTTAGTCATTGTAATCATCATTATCCGTTAACTAGTAGTATATTTAGTCATTTTTATTCTCTAATTTCCATCCATTTCTAGTATATTTAGTCATTGTTGTAGTCATTGATTGTCATTAATTGGTCATTTATTTAGATGTGGTAATCATTTATTGTCGTCAACAAGCAGTAAATTTAGTCATTTGTATCAGTTGTTGTCATCAACTAGTAGTATATTTAGTCATTTTGATTCACTAATTTATGTAAATTGGCAGTGTATTAATATATTGTTTATTAGTTTCATAATCATTATATTTACTACAAGTTTAGTAGTAAATGTCCAATTAGATAATGATATGAATAATTTATTATTTACCATAAATTAATTGTGTATAATGAAGAAATAAACATAGTACTAAACTTAAATTAAAGTTTTAAAATGACTTAGTATTAAACTTAAATTAAAACACAAAATAAAAGATAAAAGATTGATTCTAACATGATCATGATAAAAAACTAAAGTAATCTGACATAAAATCAAATTAAAACATATAATATTGCAATTTAAATGAACTGCAAGATGACCATATATATAATTAAAAATGTTAAAAGTAATACAATGTTGTGATTGAGAGTTTCCAAGTATGCAAAGAGACCATAATATAATATCCATGAACAATGTACATTCAAATTATTGAATATACAAAAAATCAAATTAAAACATAT